>CAWUFW010017833.1:0-246289 GCA_963921515.1 Calotriton arnoldi
CTGCTGGGATATCTTGAATCATGTTTGAGAGAACACTATTTTCTCATGCTTGTCCCATGGAGGTTTGGAAGGTGCTCCAGAAGCTAAAATGAGAGCATATTTTCTGTAAATTCACATTATCTTTCTCACTCATGTGAGAATGAAGTCTGACATTCTCAGTAAAACATGTACATCCAACAAGGGCAGAGACTGTCAGTTGATGCCTTTGTGTTCTACTGCAGCTTCCCAGAGTGTTCTAAAGAACAACTAGAGTGCTAACAGCCTTACTTATGACAAAAGTATGGCACACCTGAAGCCATCTTGATTGGAATAAACTGGTAACACTTAAACAATTTAATTTAAAAAGGAACAAAATGATGGGGTTCATTTTGTCATAGAAATTATGGTTAGTGCTGTAGAAAGAAAAATTAGGACATGTTTCAAGTGTGATCTCAAATATCTTCCTGTTATATTTCAACAGGAGCAGCCTGCCAGTTGATGCCTTTGTGTTCTACTGCAGCTTCCCAGAGTGTTCTAAAGAACAACTAGAGTGCTAACAGCCTTACTTATGACAAAAGTATGGCACACCTGAAGCCATCTTGATTGGAATAAACTGGTAACACTTAAAACATTTAATTTAAAAAGGAACAAAATGATGGGGTTCATTTTGTCATAGAAATTATGGTTAGTGCTGTAGAAAGAAAAATTAGGACATGTTTCAAGTGTGATCTCAAATATCTTCCTGTTATATTTCAACAGGAGCAGCCTGCCAGTTGATGCCTTTGTGTTCTACTGCAGCTTCCCAGAGTGTTCTAAAGAACAACTAGAGCGCTAACAGCCTTACTTATGACAAAAGTATGGCACACCTGAAGCCATCTTGATTGGAATAAACCGGTAACACTTAAAACATTTAATTTAAAAAGGAACAAAATGAGGGGGTTCTTTTGAAATAGAAATTATGGTTAGTGCTGCAGAAAGAAAAATTAGGGCATGTTTTAAGTGAGATCTCAAATCCTCTTCTATTTCATTAGAAAATTCTGACATGCAGACTGAAACAATCACTTTCAATACCAGCAGCAGACTACCAGTTAACTCCCTGGTGAGCAGTAGCTTTACTCCAGTGATCTAATGAGCAACTAGAGTGCTAACATTCTGAATTTATGGCAGATGTGAGACACATCTGAATGCCTTCTTGATGGAATCAAAGTAAAAACTGAAAGCATTTCCTACTGAGGAGACTGCAGTAAATGAAGAAATTAGGAAACTTCATAACAAAGAAGTCTTCCAAGATGGCCACCAGTGAAAAAAGAGCCCAAATGTAGCACAAATATTACCCAGATGTAGCCCACATATAGCCCAATGACAAAAGTGTGCAAAACACTTTTTATTTTTAGTTTATTTGCAGTTTTATGTAGTGCAGACTGGTCAGGTATTGGAGCATTGCATCTTAAAACATGACCCCTACACTACAAAAACACCACTGCACTACCTTAAACCCTAAAACACTATCCCCAGCACGACCCCCTACACTACACAAGCACCACTGCACTATCCTAAACCCTAAAACACTACCCCCAGCACGACCCCTACACTACCCAAACACCACTGCACTAACCTAAATCCTAAAACACTACCCCAGCACGACCCCCTACACTACACAAGCACCACTGCACTACCCTAAACCCTAAAACACTACCCCCAGCACGACCCCCTACACTACACAAACACCACTGCACTACCCTAAACCCTAAAACACTACCCCCAGCACAACCCCTACACTACCCAAACACCACTGCACTAACCTAAATCCTAAAACACTACCCCCAGCACGACCCCCTACACTACCCAAACACCACTGCACTACCCTAAAACATGACCCCCTACACTACACAAACACCACTGCACTACCCTAAACCCTAAAACACTACCCCCAGCACGACCCCCTACACTACACAAGCACCACTGCACTACCCTAAACCCTAAAACACTACCCCCAGCACGACCCCCTACACTGCCCGAACACCACTGCACTGCCCTAAACCCTGAAACACCACCCCCTTCACGACCCCCTACACTGCCCGAACACCACTGCACTGCCCTAAACCCTGAAACACCACCCCCAGCATGACCCTCTACACTGCCCGAACACCACTGCACTGCCCTAAACCATGAAACACTACCCCCAGCAAGACCCCCTACACTGCCCGAACACCACTGCACTGCCCTAAACCCTGAAACATCACCCCCAGCAAGACCCCCTACACTGCCCGAACACCACTGACCTAAACCCTGAGACACCACCCCCAGCACGACTCCCTACACTGCCCGAACACCACTGCACTGCCCTAAACCCTGAAACACCAGCCTCAGCATGACCCCTACACTGCCTGAACACCACTGCACTGCCCTGAACCGTGAAACACCAGCCCCAGCACAACACCCTACACTGCCCGAACACCACTGCACTGCCCTAAACCCTGAAACACCACCCCGTGCATGACCCCCTACACTGCCCGAACACCACTGCACTGCCCTAAACCCTGAAACACCACCCCCAGCGCGACCCCTACACTGCCCGAACACCACTGCCCTAAACCCTGAAACACCACCCCTGCACAACCCCCTACACTGCTCGAACACTACTGCACTGCCCTAAACCCAGAAACACCATCCCCAGCACGACCCCCTATACTGCACGAACACCACTGCACTGCCCTAAACCCTGAAACACTACCCCCAGCAAGACCCCCTACACTGCCCGAACACCACTGCACTGCCCTAAACCCTGAAACATCACCCCCAGCAAGACCCCTACACTGCCTGAACACCACTGCCCTAAACCCTGAAACACCACCCCCAGCAAGACCCCCTACAGTGCCCGAACACCACTGCACTGCCCTAAACCCTGAAACACCAGCCCCAGCATGACCCCCTACACTGCCCGAACACCACTGCACTGCCCTAAACCCTGAAACACCACCCCCTGCACGACCCCCTACACTGCCCGAACACCACTGTACTGCCCTAAACCCTGAAACCCCACCCCCAGCATGACCCCCCTACACTGCCAGAACACCACTGCGCTGCCCTAAACCCTGAAACACCACCCCTGCACGACCCCCTACACTGCCCGAACACTACTGCACTGCCCTAAACCCTGAAACACTACCCCCAGCAAGACCCCTACACTGCCCGAACACCACTGCACTGCCCTAAACCCTGAAACATCACCCCAGCAAGACCCCCTACACTGCCCGAACACCACTGCCCTAAACCCTGAAACACCACCCCCAGCAAGACCCCCTACACTGCCCGAACACCACTGCACTGCCCTAAACCCTGAAACACCACCCCCAGCAAGACCCCTACACTGCCCGAACACCACTGCACTGCCGTAAACCATGAAACACCACCCCCAGCACGACCCCCTACACTGCCCGAACACCACTGCTCTGCCCAAAACCCTGACACACCAGCCCCAGCACGACCCCCTACACTGCCCGAACACCACTGCACTGCCCTAAACCCTGAAACACCAGCCCCAGCACGACCCCCTACACTGCCCGAACACCACTGCACTGCCCTAAACCCTGAAACACCACCCCCAGCACGACCCCCTACACTGCCCGAACACCCCTGCACTGCCCTAAACCCTGAAACACCAGCCCCAGCACAACCCCGTACACTGCCCGAACACCACTGCACTGCCCTAAACCCTGAAACACCAGCCCCAGCACGACCGCCTACACTGCCCGAAAACTACTGCACTGCCCTAAACCCTGAAACACCACCCCCAGCAAGACTATCTACACTGGCCGAACACCACTGCACTGCCCTAAACCCTGAAACACCACCCCTGCACAACCCCTACACTGCCCAAACACTACTGCACTGCCCTAAACCCTGAAACACCACCCCTCAGCACGACACCCTACACTGCCCGAACACCACTGCACTGCCCTAAACCCTGAAACACCACCCCAGCACGACCCCCTACACTGCCCGAACACCACTGCACTAAACCCTGAAACACCACCCCCTGCACGACCCCCTACACTGCCGGAACACCACTGCACTGCCCTAAACCCTGAAACACCACCCCCAGCACGACCCCCTACACTGCCCTAACACCACTGCACTGCCCTAAACCCTGAAACATCACCCCCAGCACAACCCCCTACACTGCCTGAGCACCATTGCTCTGCCCTAAACCCTGAAACACTAGCCCCAGCACGACCCCCTACACTGCCCGAACACCACTGCACTGCCCTAAACCCTGAAACACCACCCCCAGCACGACCCCCTACACTGCCCGAACACGACTGCACTGCCCTAAACCCTGAAACACCAGCCCCAGCAAGACCCCCCTACACTGCCCGAACACCACTGCATTGCCCTAGACTCTGAAACACCAGCCCCAGCAAGACCCCCTACACTGCCCGAACACCACTGCACTGCCCTAAACCCTGAAACACTAGCCCCAGCATGACCCCCTACACTGCCCGAACACCACTGCACTGCCCTAAACCCTGAAACACCAGCCCCAGCACGACCCCCTACACTGCCCGAACACCACTGCACTACCCTAAACCCTGAAACACCAGCCCCACCACGACCCCCTACACTGCCCGAACACCACTGCACTGCCCTAAACCCTGAAACACCAGCCCCAGCACCACCCCCTACAATGCCCGAACACCACTGTACTGCCCTAAACCCTGAAACACCACCCCCTGCACCGCCCCCTACACTGCCCGAACACCACTGCACTGCCCTAAACCCTGAAACACCACCCCCTGCACGACCCCCTACACTGCCCGAACACCACTGCACTGCCCTAAACCCTGAAACACCACCCCTGCACCACCCCCTACACTGCCTGAACACCACTGCACTGCCCTAAACCCTGAAACACCACCCCTGCACCGCCCCCTACACTGCCCGAACACCACTGCACTGCCCTAAACCCTGAAACACCACCCCCAGCATGACCCCCTTTACTGCTCGAACACCACTGCACTGCCCCAAACCCTGAAACACCACCCCCAGCATGACCCCCAACACTGCCCGAACACCACTGCCCTAAACCCTGAAACACCACCCCTGCACGACCCCCTACACTGCCCGAACACCACTGCACTGCCCTAAACCCTGAAACACCACCCCTGCACGAACCCCCTACACTGCCAGAACACCACTGCACTGCCCTAAACCCTGAAACACCACCCCCAGCACGACCCCCTACACTGCCCGAACACCACTGCACTGCCCTAAACCCTAAAACACCACCCCAGCACGACCCCCTACACTGCCCGAACACCACTGCACTGCCCTAAACCCTAGAACACTACCCCCAGCATGACCTCCTACACTACCCGAACACCACTGCACTACCCTAAACCCTAAAATACTCCCCCAGCACGACCCGCTACACTACCCGAACACGACTGCACTGCCCTAAACCCTAAAACACTCCCCCAGCACGACCCCCTACACTACCCGAACACCACTGCACTGCCCTAAACCCTAAAACACTCCCCCAGCATGACCCCCTACACTACCTAAACACCACTGCACTGCCCTAAACCCTAAAACACTACCCCCGCATGACCCCCTACACTACCCAAATACCAATGCACTACCCTAATCCCTAAAACACTACCCCCGCACAACCCCCTACACTACCCAAAGACCACTGCACTACCCTAAATTCTAAAACAATACCCCCGCACAACTCCCTACACTACCCAAAGACCACTGCACTACCCTAAACCCTAAAACACGACCTCCTACACTACACAAACACCACTGCACTACCCTAAACCCTAAAAACTACCCCCAGCACGAACCCCTACACTACCCAAACACCACTGCACTACCCTAAACCATAAAACACTACCCCTAGCAGTACCCCTACGCTATCCAAACACCACTGCACTACCCTAAACCCTAAAACACTACCCCCAGCAGTACCCCCTACACTACCCAAACACCATTGCACTACCCTAAACCCTAAAACACTACCCCCAGCAGTATCCCCTACACTACCCAAACACCACTGCACTACCCTAAACCCTAAAACCCTAAAACACTAACCCCAGCACGACCCCCTACACTACCCAAACACCACTGTACTACCCTAAACCCTAAAACACTCCCCCAGCACGACTCCCTACACTACCCAAACACCACTGCCCTACCCTAAACCCTAAATCTATCCCCAGCATGACCCCTACACTACACAAACACCACTGCACTACCCTAAACCCTAAAACACTACCCCCAGCACGACCCTCTTCACTACCTAAACACAACTGCACAATTTGTTACAGGCGTTGCAACGCAGGCCTGTGGTGCTTACTGGAAGTACCTGGTGGGCTAGTTGGGCCCCAGGGGCTCTCAGGATTCAAGGTGACCTAATCCCCCAACTTAAAACACGCCACGGGCGCGTTTGCACAGTGGTGAAGGGAGGGGGCGGGGCCTCAGGTGACATGTGCGCAAACACGCCCTGTGGTGCGTTTTAAGTTGGGGAGTTAATTCCCTTTGAATCCTGGGGGCCAACTAGCCCACCAGGTACCTTCAGTAAGCACAACAGAGTTGCGTTGCAGAGAGGTGAAAAAGGTGCGTGGCCTCGGAACGCCTCTGCAACTCAGCTCTGTGGTCCTAACTGTAGGTAACTGGGGGCTAGTTGGGCCCCAGGGACCCTAAGGATTCAAGGGGACTTAATCCCGCAACTTAAAACGCGCCACGGGGCGCGTTTGCACACATGTCACCTCAGGCCCCCTCCCTTCACCACTGTGCAAACGCGCACTGGCTCTGGTTAGTCAGAGTCAGTTACCACCAGTACCCATCTGAAAAGTTGTGGGCACAGGATGATTTTGCAACAAGGCCTCTTTCTGCTCCTCTGTTGGTTCTTTCTGCACATCTTTTGCTTCTTTCTGTGCGTTTTTTCTTCTTTCTTCACATGTCCTACCTCTGTTGGCATAGTTAGAAACTAGCATTTAAAAACCTTTGAAATTCACTTAAAAATCATAGGTTTCAGGCACGTTATAGTTAGAAATTAGCATTTAAAAAACCTTTGAAATTCACTGAAAAACCATAGGTTTCAGGCACGTTATAGTTAGAAATTAGCATTTAAAAACCTTTGAAATTCACTGAAAAAACCATAGATTTCAGGCACGTTATAGTTAGGAATTAGCATTTAAAAAACCTTTGAAATTCACTGAAAAAACCATAGGTTTCAGACACGTTATAGTTAGAAATTAGCATTTAAAAAACCTTTGAAATTCACTGAAAAAACCATAGGTTTTAGGGACAGTTATAGTTAGTTGGACATTGCACTCGTACAAAACCCGTGAAATTCCCCTGTTATAGTTAGTTCAGCTAACTATAACTCGCGCTCCGCAATGCACTGCTGATGACGTCACATATTACATCACTCATGACATGGTCAGTGACATCACTGATGACATCACTGATGACATCTCAAATGACATCACTGATGACATCATCCATGTGATAATTTCATGCATCTTCTCACACCCTAATATAACTTTTGATACACCCACTCTAAATTACAGACTGCCATTATCAAAACCATAGACACTCCAACACCAAAAACTACATACCCACTCACTGATTCTTAGGTCTACACACACATCCACTCACTCACCTGTACAGTCACTCATACTTACAGTCACTCAGTACAGGACTATCATATGCACTCATACACCTATATAAATACTCACACACCGCCACTCATCCATAGACGTACTCACACACCTAGTCAGTCATGCAAAAAATTAATCACACACCCATTTACTCACCTATACAGTTATACACACACCAGCTCACTTACTCATACAAATACTAGCACATTCTTACGCTCTTATACAATAACTGATACAAGCACACACGCATCCATACAGCCACTCTCACAATAACACACTCTCACTTATAGCCATTTAAATACTCTAACACACATATATACTGGCTTTTACATATGTAGTTACACGCACATGTACCACTGAGATATACATTCACTCACTAACACACCCATACACACACTCACCCACCCAAGCAGTCCATCACAGATGCACTCTTGAAATCATGCACCCAGTGAATCACCCACTCACACATCTATGTATAGAGTCACACACACCCCACCCACACAAACACTCAGGCAGCCATACAGATACTCAGAGAACCAATCAATAACCCATATAGAAACTCATGTAGCTATTCGCAAATCCATGCATCCACTTACACACCAACAAACAGAAGGATACAGACATTCACACAGTTTAGTCACTAACCCATGCATTCAGTAAGATACGTTTAATCACTCACTTGTAGAGTCAGTCACTCACGTAATAAATCATCCATTCAGACACTTATACACCCACTCATTCTTCAATACGCCTTTCCCTATATATATTAAACATATTTAAACTTTACAGAAACACACAGTCACTGGATGATGTCATCAGTGATGTCATCAGTGATGTCATTTGAGATGTCATCAGTGATGTCATCAGTGATGTCACTGACCATGTCATGAGTGATGTAATATGTGACGTCATCAGCAGTGCATTGCGGGGGCGCGAGTTATAGGTAGCTGAACTAACTCTAACAGGGGAATTTCACGGGTTTTGTACGAGTGCAATGTCCAACTAACTATAACTGTCCCTAAAACCTATGGTTTTTTCAGTGAATTTATATATATATATATATATATAAAGTTTTTAGTTTCAGATTGTGAATTGCACAATGTGAAACTCATAACTTTGATTCATTTCGGCTTCTCCATTTGTTAAACTAAAAATGTTCACGTTCGTGTATTGCCCTGTGTAAGTTAGCATTCGCTGCACCATCTTCTTTGCAGGCGCCATTTAAGGTTGTTCGAAATCTATCTAGTTTAATTCCGAGAAATGCTCCAGTTTGAGTTTCGTTTTTGCCATGTAGATCTGTTCCTGTAATGAGTACATTGTTCCTGTTAGTGCATACCTTTCTCACTAGATAGAGGCCCTCTCCCACTTGTCTGGTGACGGGCCCGACTGGAACAACCTTGGACTTCGCAACTTTGTGTAAGATATGAGCTCTGAGACTGTTTTTCTTTGTATTCCATTGCCTAGCTGCACCTGCCTGGAAAATTCCACTATGGGCGTGTTTTAGCCCAGTTGCGAAATGTACATAATGTATCTTTATGCTTGTCGATTTCAGTCCCTCTGCAGCACTCCTAGCGACTAGGCAGACTGGACCCCTCTCTGAGTGTATATGAATAAACAGTTATTGGTTTGTATTCTCTACTGTCTGACCGACTCTTTATTTGGTATGGAAGGATGAGAGGCGGTCATTAGTGGCCCGGGTGACCCTAATCGGGCCACTTCCCGGGACTCCTCCGGGTGATTGATCCATCCCCTTTACGCAGACGGGGGGAGGCCGAGGACATCGTCGGGTGGAACTGACGGTTCAGGGATCCCTGCACGAAGAGTAATATTTGCTCGCAGCTGCCCTTTCTGTCCTGCCGGACGGTGCCTCGCCCAGCGGTCATCCCGACTGGAGTCCTGAACCGCGAAAACCCTTGGATCTGACCGTTTGGTCTGAAGAGTCGGCAGTGGAGAATTGGCTTGTTTGTGCTACTGATATCAGGTGAGTTAGTTTTGGTTCTTTGTGGATATGGTACCATTGTGATTTGAGTTTGGTACGGTCTGAGGACCGTTTTTGATAAAGGTATTTGCAATTACTTTGCTAGGTAAAAATAACGTACTTGTTTTCTTCTTAAAATGCCTAGTCTTAGTAAAATCTTGTATTTGTGTTGTCGATGTTCTGCAGATGCTCGTTTTGAAGAAGCTCAGCCAGCGCCTCCTGAAGGCAGCCCTAATTTTGATATGTATGTGAAGCATGGTCTTGGCCCTATTATGTTTAGTACATTATGGCACAAATATACGAGGGACAATGCCGAGTTGCAGTTGCCGCTGACGGGCACTTTTGATGAGCAAATAATTGGGTTTTTACAGGAGCAATTATTTAAGAAAAGAAGTAGACAGTCTATGTTTGATTCCCTCAGAACATGGCAGAAGGAGGCTAAACAGAGATGGTTGAAAATGGAAAAAGAAGCACGGAAGGGCAAAAATGCAAACATTAACGCAAAAAGCTGTGGCATATGATAGAGAGAAGCAAGAGTCTGGAATTGAATGTGAAGATAGGAGATTTTGATTGCATATAGATAAGTCTTATTTAGCTAAAGAGGAAGATGATACTTTTGTAGAGGAGTTGTTAGATACTCGACCTCTGCCTCCTTACGCCCCACAGAGGATCTATCCCGTTGTTCCCTTGCAGCCCCAGCAGCCTGTTTCGTCTGTTCTGACTGTTCCTGTATCTATGGCGGTTGTTTCGACGGCTTTGGCTATGGCACCTCCTGCTCCTTCTTTGTCATGTCTGGCAACTGTTACTCTCAGTGCACCTACTGTTTCGACTCCTGTCTCTTCTGTTCTTTCTCCTCTGGTGCAAGCGCCAGCAACGATTGTACCTGACACTACTGTTGTTTCTCCTTCTATGGTTTTTCATCCTCCGGTATCTTTGAATGTCGAGACGCCAGTTCGTGGATTTGAGGATAGAGATTGGACGAAATTTAAGGAGCGAATAGGCCCGTTTGTGCGATCTGGGGTAGGGGGTGAAGAGAAACAAGTAATAGCTGACCAGGCTGCACAGTGGGCTCGTAATGCGATTTATAGTGTGGAGGATGTTTGGGAAGTTATGCATGATTTTGAACCCTTTATACAGCAACATGCCCTTAAGCACATGTCTGCCACGTTGATTAGTCTTTGGCAGAAACACATTGGGACAGAAGCGCTCAAATTTTATTTGATATTAAAGATCGCGTATATGCAGCTGACTTGGAGCCAGGCCAGGTATTTGGGAATGTTACAACTTTAATTGCTCACAGGGGTAGATTACATGAGAGGAGCCCTACTCAGGTAACTCAGTTTCCGAAGCGGGAGGTCCATCCTATATATCACCCAGAAATACCTGTGTTGACAGATCAGCACGGGACGGTTACTAGACCGGCCGTGGCTGATTGTTTTCAGGAACAATGGGTTTATACTCCATGGAAAAGGAGTGAGGTTTTAGCCCTTAAGGCCCATTTGCCTGATCCTAGGAAGAATCCTACAGCTTATTATAAAGAATTGACAGAGGCCGCCTCTTCTACTGTAATGACTCTTGCTGATATCGAAATGTTTTTTGGTCTTCTTGTTCCGGTTGATGTTTGGAGACAAGTTCATACTCAAGACCATGTCGCGGAGTTGATTGGTACATGGGATGTGATTAAGGGATGGGATCAGGAGAGGAAGCCAGGTGATAAACCCCGAGCCGAGATACTTGCTTTGCCAGGCCGCATTATTACGTATATGCATTCCCTTATTCCACCTAAGAAGGTAAGCTGGGACAAATTGACAGCTTGTCGACAGAAGAAGAATGAAGGTGTGTCTGATTTCTTTACTTGGTTTTAAGATACGTTATTGGATTATAGTAGGCAGGATATGTCTATCGAGGGAGGAGTTCGATTGTTTGTTGACAGATTTGTTTCTAATCTTCTCCCTGAAATTACGACTTGTTTACAGGCGTCTGAGGGTACTTGGTCCACCTCTTCCCCTCTGTTATTTTTAACATGGCCCAGTATTATGAACATCGAGATCAGGAGGAAAAGGATAGAAGAGATAAGAAACATAAGGATTTAAAGTCGAAGGTGTTGATGCAGCAAGCGTTTAGGGGCAATAATAGGGTACGAGGTGGTCCTCTTAGACAGCTTCCGCGTACCAGCAGACAGCCCTCCACGACACCCTTAAGACCAAATCAGTGTGCGTATTGTAAGGAGGAAGGTCATTGGCGTAGCCAGTGCCCTGTGCTTTTACAGAAAGTTGCGGCTCCTAGAGGGCGAGGTTCTGGTGGGAGAGGTCTTGGGGCTGACAGAGCTCAGAATGCTACGGTTTCACAGGGTCGCTCTGATAGTAATTATTTTGATGACCCCAGGGACAGACAGTATTATCATAATGATTACGATATGGATGAGGTGACAGGCATGTCTTATAGCTAGGACAGCCAGGGGGTGCACAGACATAATATCGAGTTTTTAATATCGACCTACATTAATATCGAGTTTTAAATATCGTAGGGACAGAATATCGACATCAAGAATATCGACGACCAGAATATCGACCTGAAGGTAAGAAATATCGTTTTTGTTAATATCGAAGTTAGTAATATCGATAGCAAAAATATCGATGTTAATAATATCGATGTTTATATTAGTGTTATGTATTTTAGTATGTATTTTATATGTATGTGTTCTATATTTTTTAAGTATTGTACTGTTTTTTTAAATATATGTATAAAATTTTTAGAAGTTAGTAATTTTTTTTTAAAGTAAATTATGCGTTTTAGTACTGTAGCGGGTTGTGGGTTTATAGGGGAATAGGGTGGGAAGTAATTTAATTATAGTAAATTAAATAATAATTTTTAGGAATTATTAATTAATTTTAATTAAATTTTGCGATTTAGTTCTGTAGCGGGTTGTGGGTTTATAGGGGAATAGGGTGGGAAGTAATTTAATTGTAATTAAGTAATTATTAATTTTTATTTATTGGTATTGATGATTAATTTATTGTTAAATTATTAATTGGTAATTAATTTTTATTAATTATTATTTATTGGTATTGATAATTAATTTATTGTTAATTATTAATTGGTAATTCATTTTTATTAATTTATTAATTGATAATTATATTAATTGTATTAATTTATTATTGGAGCGGGTTGTGGGTTTATAGGGGAATAGGGTGGGAAGTAATTTAATTGTAATTAAGTAATTATTAATTTTTATTTTTGGGCATTGATGATTAATGTATTGCTAATTAATTATTAATTGGTAATTAATTTTTATTAATTATTATTTATTGGTATTGATAATTAATGTATTGTTAATTATTAATTGGTAATTCATTTTTATTAATTGATTAATTGATAATTAAATTAATTGTGTGATTTTATGCGGAGTGGGTTGTGTGTTTATTGGGGAATAGGGTGGGAAGTAATTTAATGTTATTAAAGTAATTATTAATTTTTATTTATTGGTATTTTAAATTAATTTATTGTTAATTTATTAATAAATCATTATTTAATTACAAAAATTATTTAATTTAGAAGTATGTTATTTTTAACCCCTACGCTAACCAACACTTTCCCTACTGTTGCACTCTTTGGAGTGGGAATAGTAATTTTTACCCCTACGCTATCCAACACTTTCCCTACTGTTGCACTCTCTGGAGTGGGAATAGTAATTTTTACCTCTACGCTATCCAACACTTTCCCTACTGTTGCACTCACTGGAGTGGGAATAGTAATTTTTACCCCTACGCTATCCAACACTTTCCCTACTGTTGCACTCTCTGGAGTTGGAATAGTAATTTTTACCCCTACGCTATCCAACACTTTCCCTACTGTTGCACTCTGTGGAGTAAGTATATATATTATTTTATATATGTATATGTTTAATTTATTTTAACATTATATGTATTAGTTATTATTTTTAAACATGTTTTAATATTTTTAACTATGTTTCTTTTAATTATATGTATTATTTACTTTATTTTACATTATTTTTTTAACATTTAAAAAAACGATATTTTTTACAACTATATATTTGACATCGATATTTTTTTCTCAATATTTTTGTACTTACCATGATGTAGATAGGATGTCAATATTCTTGACTTCGATATTTTTGCGTCAATATTTTGGTACCTCGATATTCGGTCCGTCGATATTTTGTCAGTGATCCCAGCCAGGGACAGGGAGAGGGACCAGTTCAGATACCTGTAGGTCAGGGTGGTCCTTACGTCACAGCGGATTTGCAAGGCTCGACTAAGGAATTTTTGGGGGACACAGGTGCGACAAAGAGTTTTGTTTCTCGACATATGGTCCCTGAGGCAGCCCTGTCTGGCCACAATAATGTTTCGGTAGGATTTTCAGGTGTACCGGTTGTAAGCCCCATTTCACGCATTGCATTGACTGTTGGTCCTTTTACTGTGGAATCTCCGTTTTTGTTGACATCGAACTGTGGTGAGAATTTGATGGGTTTGAATTTGCTGAAAAAGTTGCATGCCACTATATATTGCTCTCCTGCGGGTGTTTATATCACTTTGGGTCCGGATCTGAGTACTAAACAGTGTTTGTCTCAGGATGCACCCCTTCCAGCTGAATTTGCTGATGTCCCTCCCACTCTATGGGCTACAGGTGACATGGATGTGGGACTGTTGCATATACCACCAGTTTCTATACAAGTTAAGGAGAATGTTGTTTTGCCTCGTATTCCTCAGTATAAGATACCGCAGGCAGGAGAACGGGCTCTTCTTCAGATCATTCAGGATTTGAAACAAAAGGGAGTAGTTGAGGAAACGTCTGGCAATATATGTAATAGTCCTATTCTTCCGATTCTTAAGCGGACACCTTCAGGCTCCTCTGAGGGCGCTGATGATGTTTATCGTTTTGTGATTGATCTGCGCGAGGTTAATAAAATAGTAGTTCCACAGTTCCAAGTGGTTCCTGATATTACTACACTTTTGTCGATGATTCTTTCTACTGCTAAATTCTTTTCTGTTATTGATTTGAAAAATGCTATCTTTAGTATCCCGATTCATCCCGACAGTAGATATTTGTTTGGGTTCACACTAGCTAGTAGGAGCTTTAGATTCTGTTGCGTGAGGCAGAGAGGGGGTTCCTTACTTCCCATGGTACCAAGATTTAGCATGGGCACCTCATATTGAGGCTTTTGTCTGCTTTAGCGCTCCCTAAGAAATTGGCTATTATTAAATGTAGTGCCCACAGGAAGGTTACTGATGACGTGGGGAGGGGAAATGCTTTTGCAGATCTGACAGCTAAGGAAACAGCCCGAACAAAGATGAAGCGTATGTTTGTAGCAGGTCCAGCTAGGTGGGTTCCTGAGGTTGTCATGTTTGAGAATACCCTTGAAAGTGTAAAGGAGATACAAAGTGAAGCCACAATGGAGGAATTAGCAAAAGGGCAGGAGAGTACAGCACAGCTGAATGAGGAAGGATGTTGGATTGATAAATCAGGGAAACAGAGATGGATGCTGCCAGATGCATATGTTCTTCCTGTGGTTACTATGGCACATGGTCCAGCTCATATTAGCGCCAAGGGCATTTGTAAGCTGTTAGCCCCTGTATGGCAGTATGA
The DNA here is from genome assembly GCA_963921515.1 of Calotriton arnoldi. Classification (NCBI taxonomy): domain Eukaryota; kingdom Metazoa; phylum Chordata; class Amphibia; order Caudata; family Salamandridae; genus Calotriton; species Calotriton arnoldi. The sequence continues at coordinate 15,235 of CAWUFW010017833.1, forward strand.
CAATATTTCTAAGACAGCTATGCATTTAGTGAAATATTTCATGGTCTGCATGATTCAGAATCCAGGAAAGGGTACCCCAACACCGCCTGGTCACTTTGCACCCCCCACTTTTCCTTTTGAGGTCCTTCAGATGGATTATATTGAATTAGAAAGATGCAACAATCTTAAATATGTTTTGGTGGTTGTATGTGCATTCAGTAAATGGGTTGAGGCTTACCCTACTAAAGATAATACAGCCATTACGACTGCAAAGGTACTCCTAAAGGAGTTCTTTCCTCGTTTCGGCTTGCCCCGAGTTATCTGGAGTGACAACGGAAGTCATTTTAATGCGAAAGTGAATCAATTGATTTGTGAGGGTCTCCACATAAAGCAGAAGTTCCATGCTGCTAACCATACACAGTCGGGGGCCTGGTCTCGCCAGCGGCAAGATGGCTGAGCGCTGAGCGAGCTCTGCCGGCTGAGCTGAACAATCCTGCATTATCCGACTTAAGTGGGAGGCATCCTGCAGCCATTCTGCCTCCCCGTGCCTTGCGGTGCAACTAGGACGCCGTGGGAGCTGAGCGGGAGCGGCGCCCGTGGGTGTGCAGAGTGCAATACCTTCTGCCTGCCTGCCTCCCTCCTGGTGCCCGGCCTGCTCCGCCTGCCGCTGTGGATCCCTGCCGCGCCTGGAGGAGCGGCTGCCGCTGCTGTTGCTGGCCCCGGACTGTGCTGATTCTCTCCTGGGGACAGCGCCATGTCGGGGGCGCTGGTGCCTGCCTCATCGTCCATACGCCTGACCGGACCTGCAACCTGTGAACAATCGCATTGTGCCGGACCCGCCTGAATTCGTAGGTCACTGGCAAGTGTGACCACCATATATCCGGGGACCGGGCTGTGTGGTCCGGCGGCCCTGTCCTTGGTGCCCCACCTCACCTGGAGACGCCGCAGCTCCTCCCTGTCTGCGGTCCGCACGAGGCCCTCTGCCCGCCACTGCCGCCGTGGGCCGGGAGGCGCAGAGGCGTGCGATTAATGTGATGGTCTGCTGGTGGCCATAATACTCAGCGTGCTCTACTAGCTTGCTCTGGGGCCTTTCAGTCTTGCTGCTTGTGACCTTTGCTTCCTCGGTGCTGTTGGCTTGGATCACTGGGCCATCACTGGAAATCTGGGACTCTGCTCGTGGCCTGGACTGGGTCTCCTTGCGCCCATCTGAGGCCCGCTGCTACAGTACCTCCTGATCCCCCCGCGGCTCCACCTGGCTGGATGGAGCTTCGTGCCTGCGGCCCCTCCCTGCAGCGGCGGCGAGACATCCTGCGCCTCTCCCCTGCCCTCGTGGCTGAGCGCCATCATGGGGAAAACAGACACTAGACAACCTAAAATCACCTTCTCGGGGCGAGGCGCAGGCAAGGGTGCTGAGCCCCCCCTTGGTGCCAGTGAACACTCCACCCAGACTGATAGCCCTGGCGAACAGGAAGATAGCCTCAGGACCATTCTCCTGGACGTTCAATCCAGTTTAAAATCCATTGACGCCAAAATCGACCACCTTACGACTCGCCTCGACCAAGTGAAGCAGAGGGTGGACTCTCATGATTCGCGGCTGGCCGAGCTGGAGGCGAGAGTTTCAGACGCTGAGGACGCGGGGGCTTCCGGTGCACAAAAACTTCTAAAAATGGACAAAATTCTTGAACTAATACGTGCAAAAAACGAAGACCTGGAGGCACGCTCCCGTAGAAACAATGTCCGCGTCGTTGGCCTGCCGGAGTCCACCGCCACCGGGAAAATGGAGGTCTACCTTTAATCCCTGCTTCGCGAGCTCTTTGGCCCGGTCCTATCGGACCACTTCATAGTCGAGCGGGCGCACAGAACTCTTGGCCCCCGACCACCGTCTGGGGCTCCGGCGCGACCTTTCATCGCCTGCCTGTTGATCTATCATGACCGCGATTCCATCCTCCGCAGGGCCAGGGAGCTGGGCGAGATCAACCATCAGGGAAACCTGCTCTCATTTTACCTGGACTTCACTCAGTCAGTCCAGGCGGCCCACAGGGATTTTCTCCCCGCCAAGCGTATACTGCAGCAACTCCATATCACGTATGTGATGCTTTACCCCGCCAGGCTGCGTGTGGACGTTGGTGAGAAGCCCAAAATCTTCACAGACCCAAAAGCCGCCCTCACCTTCGTGAAACATCTGCAGAAATCCTCACCCCGAAACCGTCACCCCGATCCCGACGATCATCACACCAGCGACAATGACTGAAATCCTTACACCTGCGATGATTATTTGCTTTGCATGTTAAATGCTGGTCTTTGTTGAATTTGTAATGTTTGCCACAAGTTACCTTTTCTGTGCATGGGCCCCAACTATATCTCTGTCCCAGTGGCGGCGGGCGATGGGTGGTGCCGCGTTGTCCCGGGGCGGGGGGGGCCCTAACCCTTCGGTTTGTCGGACCCCTCGCTGTGGGTCTGGTACCCATTTGTGGGAACACTCTTCATTCTTCAAGCCCCTCTCGCTAAGCTACACTTAGCTCGGCCACCCTGCCCTTGAGGCATGGGGGTAACAGCTGAGCCCACGCACCCCGTTGGGATGATTCCCAATTGTGTATCTCACTTTCCAAGTTTGGGTTTCCTGGGGGGGGGGTGGGTCTTGTTGCTCAACCTAATTGGGGGGTTGGTGTGGGTGGGATTGGTTTTTGTTCTTGGGCCTTCGTTGCTCGCACCTTCCGTGTGCGTCTTGCACTGTTCCTTGTTTTGCTACAATCATGGCATGTTGTTACGGCAGATCATCTGCATTGTGTCACTTAACATTGCTTCTGACTTCGCTGGTCACCTCATCGACTGTTTGCACTTCACGGTTTACCCTTCCCACATTGACACATGGCTGACACTACGTTCTGGTCCTGGAACATCAGGGGTCTGAACGATCACCGAAAGGCGCGTCTCATGCATGCACATCTGGTCAGACACCAGGTGAACGTCTGCTTCATTCAGGAGACGCACCTTCTATCTGCCACATCATCTCGGTTACAATCTCGCCACTGGGGGGAAACATACTCGTCCTTCTCCTCGAACTACTCGCGCGGCGGGTCCATCCTTTTTAGGCGGGGACTTCCCTGGCACAACACTCACTCTCTTATTGACTCAGGGGGCCGATACGTGATCCTCGCTGGCACATTGTATAACCAACCATTGATATTAGCTGCACTATATGGCCCCAACTCAGATGACCCTGATTTTATCACGCATGTCTGGCACCTCATTTCCTCTTTGGGCCCTTTTCCCATACTATGGGGGGAGACTTCAACATTGCACCCTCACAGGAGCTGGACCGATCTGGGGATCGGGTCCAACACCCACAAGCTACCTCCGTTCTCCACTCCATCTTGACTGACAACTCTCTCCTAGACATCTGGCGACATGCGCACCCGGGCGAGCGCGAGGGCACCTGTATCTCGGGAGTGCGTGGCTCTTGGTCTCGCCTTGACCTCTGGATAGCCACCCGAGATGCTGCCTCTGGGACTACCTCTGTGGACCACATGGCTCGCACCCAGTCCGACCACACCCCTGTATGCTTACGATTACGACTCCTGCTCACACCCCGCCGCATGTTCACACGGCGTCTCCCACCTAATGCCCTTCGCGATGCCGCCTTTCGCGCGGACATTCGCGGCGCTATTGTCGCCTATTTCGAACACAATACTGGCTTGGTGGAGTCACCCTCAACCCTTTGGGAAGCCTTTAAGGCCGTAATCAGGGGGGAATGTATCGCCAGACAAGGCGGGGTGTTAAAATCCATCAGAGGATCCCTGGAACGGCTTGAGAACGACATTAAGGCCCTGGACCTTGAGCACTCACGGGACCCTTGCCCTGCCACGCTGGCGCTGATTAGGACCAAGATTACCGAATTCCATGAGGAGGCTGACAGGGAAGTTGCGTTTCTTGGCAAAGAGGCCCGTGCCCGGCGATATGGCGAGGGCGACCGCCCTGGCAAAACTGTTGCTAATCTCCTTCGTCAACCACATGCTTTGTCCTATATCGCGGCACTACATGATGATGTTGCGGGTAGGACTACTTCTCCTTCTGAGATCCTCACCAGGATCTCCGACTTCTACTCCCAGCTATACACGGCAGGCGTGGCTCCATCCCGCAAGATTATGGATCATTATTTTGACTACATCGAACTGTTGTGGCTTGGTAATCGCCACCGGGAATACCTGGATGAGCCGTTTATCCACGTGGAAATCTCCAAAGTTATTGCGGGACTCCCGTGCGATGAGGCCCCCGGCTCTGATGGGCTCACCCCTGCATTTTACAAGCAATATGCGCCCCTCCTTCTTCCACATTTGGCCGAAATGTACAATGACTCTCTCGAGCAGGGCATACTCCCCCGTTCTCTCCGCGAAGCTCTCCTAACCCTTCTTTTGAAACCGGGCAAGCCCCCCCGAGTGCTGTGATTCGTACCGCCCGTTGTCACTTATTAATATTGACAACAAAAATTTATGCTAAACTCCTGGCGACCCGCCTTCTCCCGCTCATGCATCTGATCGCCCGGCCCGATCAGTCAGGTTTCATCCCAGGGCGCGCCACATCGCACAATCTGCGCACCATCTTCTCAGTCCTGCACCAGATCAATCCCGCTCTCCCGGCAGTGGCCGCCTTATTAGATCCTATGAAGGCCTTCGATACGCTAGAGTGGCCCTTCCTCTTTTACCTTCTCCCTCGTCTAGGCTTCAGCCCCGATTTTGTGCGCAAGATCCAATTGCTATATACCCTCCCCACGGCACGCATTAGAATCAATGGGCAGGTCACGGATCCCATCACTCTCTCGCGGGGCACCAGGCAGGGCTGCCCCCTTTCCCCTATGCTCTTTGCCATAGCCATGGAGCCCCTGGCGGCACGGCTGCGGCAGAATCACACGCAAAGAAGTATTGGTTTCTCGGCCCGAGCCCTTGTCATCTCCCTCTACGTGGACGACATAACACTGTATGTCCGCAAGCCGTGCAAGAATCTTGCACCCATGATTAGGGAGGTTGTCCGATTTGGTGGCCTCTCCGGTGTCCAGGTCAACTGGGGTAAGTCTGTCCTCTTTCCACTCATGGATGCGACTGTGCCTTTCACCCCGGACTATCCTTTTATTTGGGCGACTGGCCCCACCAAGTACCTGGGTATCTGGCTAAGCTGGGATGTTGATGAACTGTGGAGATCAAATTTTGGCAGGGCCATGGACTGGTTGGAGACTAGGACACGAGCATGGCAACATCTCCCCCTATCACTGGCAGGGCGCATTGCCATCGCTAAGATGGTAGTACTCCCCAAGTTCCTTTACCTCTTCTTAAACATCCCCATCCCTCTCACATCACTCTTTTTTCAAACATTATGCTCTCACATTATTACATTGCTCTGGGCCGGACGCCAACCTAGAATTGCCTATGACATTCTAACTCTCCCACAGGCGCAGGGCGGCCTGGCGGCTCTCGATTTTAGGCTCTATGCACTGTGCACCCAGGCCAGCTTTCTTCACTTCTGGATCCACCCCACGCCTTTTCAGCCCCATGTGGCGGTCGAGGCGGATTTAGCCTCTCCATGGCCACTGCAGACAGCTTTATTTTTACCACACAAAAGAGTGCGCAGTGAGATTGATACGGCCGAGTGCTTGCGCTGGGCCTGGGATGGGCTACGTAGGCACACTGGTGCCGGGGCGCTATCCGCACCATCTATGCCACTTGCACACAACCCGTCATTTCCCCCATTACAGACTGTGGGTATGGCCCGCCGCGCTGCTGATCTAGGCATCTGCACCATGGCGGACATCTACCCCGATAATAACTTTTTTATTTTACCGGACAACGCAGCACCGCTCGCTAAGCTGCTCTATTTCCAGATCAGGGCAACCAGCAGAAGCAACAACCCTGCTTTTCCACATGCTCCCCCGCCCAGCGCAGCGCTCGAACTTGTTTATTCATCTAATTCTCCGCGGAAACTGGTCACTAGACTCTATGCTCTCACGCTTGCTGCTTCCCCCATCAACACTGACCGGGCCCGCTGTGCATGGGGTGCGGACTTACAGATCAACCTCTCCCCTGAAATATGGGTGTATTGCTGCAACCAGATAAGGCGTCTCTCCCCAAATTACCGCTTGCGGCTTATTCATTTCAAGTATCTACATAGGCTCTATCGCACCCCGACGTCACTACAAAAGATGGGCCTGCAGGGCACTGACAGATGTGTAAGATGTATGGCACCTGGGGCGGATTTCGCGCATTTAGCTTGACTGTGTCCCGGAGTCTCCTCATTTTGGCTGGAGGTGTGCGCCTCCATTAGTGACATCACCTCAGAACGCATCACCCCTGACCCCTTGGTGTGCCTCTTGGGCTACGTTAAACATGTATCTGACACTAACCGCAAATTGACGGCAATGCTTCTGGTGCTCGCCAAACGTACGGTGGCTATCCACTGGGGACGCCAACTGGTGCCCAGGGCTAAATGCTGGTTGGAAGATGCATCACACTGTCAGACACTACTTGGTGAGTTCTGGGATTTGATGCCTGCGGCTAGTAGACCGCCAGACATATGGGGCCCTCTTGTTACATACCTTCACCGACTTGCTGCTCCCGCTGAACTCTCCATTGACACTCCCCCCGTGATGTTCAGCCGACTGAGGTTGATCCGAATGCCGCTGCTCTTCCCTCCACCGCGGCTGCCCGTGCCCCCCTCCTATGAGTAACTTGCACTAGGCCTATAAAATGTACCGAGATATGTATGCTTTTCGCCATCAACTGCCATGTACTGCTGATAATACTGTAAATGCTACCTGTGTAATGCTAATTGCTGAAGTGATTACCTGTAACATGCCGTGATTTCTTCTTTTCAATAAAGGTTTTGGAAAATTAAAAAAAAAAAAAAAAAACATAGTCAGCGGGTTTGTTTGAGAAGTACAATGGTACTCTCAAATTAAAGTTGGCAAAGATACAGGAAACCACAGGGTTACAATGGCCAGATGCTTTACCATTAGCTCTTTTGTCAACCAGAACGACAGCACATTCTAGGACAGGATTGTCTCCCTACGAGGTCATGTTTGGGCACCCAGCAAATATCTGGGGCGTCCCGCGTCCCCGTAGATTCTTTGATATTGAGTACCCTATATTGCTCGATTACCTCGGCCAGTTAACCGAAAGTTTACGTTCTATTCACTAACAGGTGCGTGAGTCCCTACCTTCCATACCAGAGGGACCCGGCCACGATATCCAACCCGGAGATTACGTCCTGGTACGCCATTTTCAGAGAAATAAAAGTTTGGAGCTGCGCTGGAAGGGCCCAGAACAGGTCCTGTTGGTGACGCAAACTGCTGTGAAGGTTGCTGGCCGTAAGAACTGGGTCCACGCGACCCACTGTCGGAGGGTTCCTTTACCCTTACCCTACGACCAGTGTGTCAAGGACGGAATTGGGGATTCGGAGTGCGAGCAGGTGCCTCGGTTTGTCCCACTTAGTGATGCTCAGCTAACATGGACGCAAACGGATAAAGAGAATGAGGAGGTGTTGAACGAGGCTGTTCACCCAGAAATACGAGCTATCCAGGAGCCTCTGTTCACTAACCACACGGTGCCTGGGGCTACCAGGTATAATTTGCACCCTTGACTCAGGGAAATTGCATCTAAGGAGAAAAGAGATTAGGGATGGACTGCGCTAGACAGGTTATACTGAGTCATAGTACCAACGGAATTAATCGAGATTAGTGAAGGATTTCTGCTTGTTTTATTTTAGTAGTTTGAACATTAGATAGGGAAGACTGAAGTATACCCTGAAGGTATACCATCTGATAGATGTGGGATACGAGCTTAGGACAGAGCAAGCTCCACCACCGGTGCTCAAGAGCGCCAACGTATTGATGAACAATAGGAGCCTGTACCAGTGAGGCTCTGACTGACACTGGGAACTTGTATATTTCCTTTGCATATTGCCCCCTTTTTCCATCATTCCTTATGCATCCCTTTGGTAGACCGGTTGCTGAGGAAGAGCAGCCAATGATTCTTGTTGCTCAGCATAATATGGTGTGGATGCGCAAACAGAAAGTAATATGTGTCGTTCTTGTGGTTTTGTTGTTAATGATATTATGTGGGGTGTCATGGGATTTGGACAATGATCAGGATGCGCCTTTACATACCAAGGTTGAGGTTATCTCCCTAATAAGAAAGAAAAGGACAGTCCCGAGCAATATATTTCTAGATACACACAAGAGATTTTTTGGAGAGGGGACAGCTTGTTACCCCACTGAATCTGTCACTAGTTTATGGACTGCATATCCATTGTCACTTGTCAATTAGACATATACTCGTCCACCGCAATTCACAGAAGTAAAGGGAGTCTTTGGTTTTGGCTATCCAGGACCTTGTTTATATTATAGAAAGCCACTGGGAATGGGTTATCCAGGTTGTGATAATAACACATACTGCGATAACTTTTATATGGAAGAACAGAATGTCACACTGGTGGGTTGGCATTACAAGGAATTGATAGTCACCCGGGAGGCTGGTTATTATCCTGCTTGTTGTCCTATTGTGGATAGCACAGACACTTCTTTATATATCAATTGTTCTGGAATAGTGTACAAAAATATGATCCCCTTAGTGAATGATAAAGATCCAAGTACTTTCGGAATGAACACGAGATATACTGCAGTAGATTATGAAGGGCCAATTTATGCACACCCGGGATTTTACTTTTTGTCTAACGGTTCCTATTCTAATGTCCATAATGGCACAGACGATGTGGCTCTTGGGATGGTGTTGCCTTTGGGCGTGCCCTGTAAATATGCTAAGCCTAATGTCCGCTGGGTTAAAAGGACTTTGACCAAAGAATTTTGTGAGGGAGTGCCCCATATAGAGGTCAATAATTATAGTAATGGAATTACTTTTGGATACATCTTTTCTTCTATTTTCACTTTGGGTGGTACTTCTATAGCCAGGGGCGAAAAAGCAAGAGAATATTTTGGGTGCAAATCACAAATTTTATCCAATACTACCGTGGTGGCTTTGCGTGACATCACCACTCAGTTGGAAAGTATGCGAATATATTCCGAGCAAACCAGATATGCAGTGGATTTCATTTTAGCTAAGAGTGGTGGTGTATGCGCGGTAGTGGGAGACCAGTGTGTGGTTGAGATCAAGAATATGGAAAAGAATATTACCAAACATATTCTGGACATCCTGGAGAATGTCAAGGGAATGGAAAGTGGAAATTGGAGTTGGTCTTTCTTTGGTGGCTGGGTGTGGATTCTCGAAAAGGTAATTTACTTGATTGTGATATTGGTGCTTTGCTGTGCTCTTATTCAGTGCCTCCCCTTCTGTTGCTCCTATTGCACTACTATTCTCACCCCCAAAAGGAAAATAGCAATTCATGATACTAATGCTGCAATTATGGTGCAGAAAGAAATAGACGACCTCATGAACATTGATGAGGGTATTTTCGAGACTTCTTCCCTCATAACAGTTTCTTTCCCCAATGCTGAAAACAGGGAATGCTCATAAGGGTTCGCTGTTATTATTGTTTGTGGTTTACTGTTTTATTGATTTCCTGTTTTCCTTGTTGCTGTTAGAAAATGTTTTAGCTCATGCTAAAAGGAGGGTCTGTTAAACTAAAAATGTTCACGTTCGTGTATTGCCCTGTGTAAGTTAGCATTCGCTGTGCCATTTTCTTTGCAGGCGCCATTTTAGGCTGTTCGAAACCTATCTAGTTTAATTCCGAGAAATGCTCCAGTTTAAGTTTTGCTTTTGCCATGTAGATCTGTTCCCGTAATGAGTACATTGTTCCTATTAGTGCATACCTTTCTCACTAGATAGAGGCCCTCTCCCACTTGTCTGGTGACGGGCCCGACTGGAACAACCCTGGACTTCGCAATTTTGTGTAAGATATGAGCTCTGAAACTGTTTTTCTTTGTATTCCATTGCCTAGCTGCACCTGCCTGGAAAATTACACTATGGGCGTGTTTTAATCCAGTTGCGAAACGTACATAATGTATCTTTATGCTTGTCGATTTCAGTCCCTCTGCAGCACTCCTAGCGACTGGGCAGACCGGGCTCCGCTCTGAGTGTATATGAATAAACAGTTATTGGTTTGTATTCTCTACTGTCTGACCGACTCTTCATTTGGTATTGAAGGCTGAAAGGTGGTCATTAGTGGCCCGGGTGACCCTAATCGGGCCACTTCCTTCACATTTAACCAAATTGTGTGATCCTAGGCAATTGTTTTATTTCACTTTACCTTCTTTTTCTTCATTATCACATGTAAGGATCTCGATATTCATTACTTCAGAATGTGTGCTGGACAAAACCTTCTGTGTTTGGTTTAATAAACTGCAATGTTGTTCATGTATTATAGAAACCCTGACCACCCAAAAAGTTCACATAACAACGGGCTTGCCTCTTAGTTCACTATTGGCATTGTTGTCAGGATGTGGGGTAAGAATAAATGTTTCTAAATTTATGTTTGAAAACTATCCCTTTCAAAAAATACTTTTCAATGCACTGATATATTCTGATGTACTAAGGTGAACTGGTTCTGCATGCTAATGAAACACACTTTTTGAATTCTGAACAGACTTGATGACACTTTTATGCTTTTTCTGCAAGATGTATTTAAAAATGAAGGTATTAGTGCTCTGTCGAGTAAACAGCAGCCAAGAGCTGCAGTTACCTAGGGGGCCGCATGAACAAGTCAGGAGGGCCCATGCGGCCCCCGAGCCGTGCTTTGAGCATCACCAGCCTAGTGGAAGAACAGGAGCACCAACAGGCAGTGATACAAAATAGCGAACTGCCAAAGACGAGGCGGGTTGGTAGGCAATGATTTTGAAAACCACCCACTGCTGGAAGTTACCTCACCAGTGGGACATAGACTGTCCCTCCCCCGACCGCCACACTCCCTGCAGCACTAATGACAGCTGCCACCATAAGGGGCATTGGGGGGGGAGGGTGTGTGTTTGGGCAGCGGAATGCAGTGCGAAGCCCTGCCTACATAGGGTCTCGCTGCAAGTGACACGGGCAGCCACATTTGTTTATGGGCTGCTACAGGTGCAAGCGCACAAATGGTCATTGGCACAAGACAGTGACAAAGAGGGGTTGCACTAAGATCTTTTATGGACATTGTGAGGGATGTCGGTCAGGACAGGTTATTGTGCTGGACTGGTAATTGATTTTCACTTCAAAGCAGGATCACATTGTCGTCGTGAATGGCTCTAGTGGTGAAAGATGTGAGAGGAGGGCTTTGCTTGGGTCAGAGGAGGTGTCACAGGAAACTAAAGATTACAGGTATAACGGAGTGGAGCACAGCTTATACAGTCCTTGCCTGGCCACATAAAGGGTGCGAGAAAGGGGTAGAATTAGAAAAACCAAGGTACGCACCCAAACTCCAGAGTAAAATCCAGTTCCCTTTAGGTGGGATTGTAGGTAAATTGGGATATTTCTGGCCATGATTCGTCTTCATGACGGCTGGCAAGGCTTGGGCAGCGGTAGACACAGATAGATCTATAGGGAAATGGAGCGATTACAGAGCAACGTGTAGTTTCTAAAAGGCAAGTTTTTTTAAGGTTTTATAAACTTCAGATTGGCCTTCTTTCGAATGTCGCATCCTGGATGAGCAGCAGCTGCCTGAAGCTCAACTCAGAGAAGACAGAAGTCCTCATCCTCGGACCCACCCACTCAGCATGGGACAACACCTGGTGGCCCAACGCCCTCAGTAACCCCCCCCCCCCCACTCCTACGGACCACGCCCGGAACATTGGCTTCATACTCAACTCCACCCTCACCATGACCCGACAGATCAACGCCGTCTCCTCCACCTGTTTCAACACCCTCCGCATCCTTCGCAAGACCTTCAAGTGGATCCCCCCCGAATCCAGAAAGACAGTCACCCACACACTCATAACCAGCAGACTGGACTACGGGAACACCCTCTATGCTGGTATTAACAAATCCCTGCTTTGGAAACTCCAGACCATCCAGAACACCGCAGCCAGACTCGTCCTTGACATCCCACGACATGAACACATCACCCAGCACCTACAAGACCTCCACTGGCTCCCTGTCGAGAATGAAATGAAATGAAATTTGTACTTGTAAAGCGCACCCATACCCCCAAAGGGGTGTCCAGGCGCTGTACGCATACCGCTGTGGAACCCTTCCTGGCTTTTCCCTGTGAAATGTCCACTCCTGGGCACCCCCAGGGTGAAGCCAGGCATCCCAGCGCTGTTGGGGCTGTTGTGGAGATTAAGCAAGCTATTGCCCAGAGTTGCAGAGTGGGATCCATGATTAGAATAGGCACCGAGGCGAGAATTATCCGGTCCGAGGAAATTGAGCCCAAGACCCGCCGAGGCGGGAATTGAACCCTGGTCCCGGGCCAGATCTCTGCATCAGGGTCTGCCGCTCTAACCATTGAGCCACACTTCTCCACACTTCTCCACCGTCAAGCTACTCACTCACGCCTACAAATCCCTCCACAATATCGGTCCCCAATACCTCAATGAAAGAGTCTCCTTCCACATACCCAAGAGAAACCTCTGCTCCGCCGCCCTCGCCCTCGACGAAACCCTGTGCATCTGCAGAGCCAGAGCGGATGGAAGAGCCTACTCCTACATCATGGCTAAAACCTGGAACGAACTCCTGCTCAACATCAGACGTTCCCCCATTCTGCACACCTTCAGGAAGAGCCTCAAGACCTGGCTCTTTGGATGAACCGGAGCTGCCCCCTCCCCCCCCCCAGCACCTTGAGACCCCCACAGGTGAGTAGCACGCTTCACAAATACCTGATTGATTGAAGGGGGGCCCTCAATATACTTTGCATGGGGGGCTAAAGGCTTCATTACACCACTGGCATGTCTCAAACATTGCAATTTCCCAAAAAGACCGAAACACATCTGAGCTTGCTTTTGACCCTTACAGAGCTGACACGACTCAGCAGTATGGGCTGTCTCTTTTGGGGTGGGGCCAAGACTGTTTTGCATATGGTTGGAGCTCGTCAGACTGGTATGTGGCCCGGGGTAATTCCTAGTGGCTGAGATTAAATCAAGCATTCCATCCATCACTCTTGATTTTCTCAGACAGTTTATAGGAGGAAAAGCTGAAGGAGAAGCAGAACACCTCCACTTAAGGGCACCATGTCCCAAGTTCGAATTTTCTGTCTAAAGTAGTATCTTCACAGTACTTTGGGAGTCAGGTGATTTAGGTCCCCTAATGTGGGCATCTGAAAGAATTCAAATTTTAGTACAGGTGCAAGCAAATGCAGGCAGGAGACTGGCTTGAGTCAATCCAGTGACTCTGGTTCAGCTTTGTCTGTCTAGTCGACAGGATATGTCTACCAATGGTTTCGACTCATTTTTTGGCTCTCTGGGCCAAGCCATAGCAGTGTCTCAACTATTTCTTGGCTTCCCTGCGAATTTGTTGGTTGCCCACCTTTAATTGTGAGTGGTCATAATCGGACTGTTTATGTCTTTTGCGCTGTTTTATCAAAACAGTGGCTGGATAAAGCCATGTTCCAATGAGTCTTTTGCTAGTTTCCCATTTCTTCAGTCCATGCTTGAACCATACCTTTATTTTACACCACATACATTCAACTTACTACTAGCTCTTACTTCCTTTGGTGCGGGATCAACGTTAGATGCATTAGAAACCAGCAGAGCAGCTGGAGGTCCCTGGACAGCCCAACAGCAATGATTTGCATGAACGCTGACTGTAAATGTGTGACTCGGTAGCTGCTGGTGGACTAGAAAACCCAGGGGTAGCCTTCCCAGCAGCAGCAAAAATGTGCTTCCTAGTCTATGCTGTCACACACTTTACTCACCTGCAGGCTATCACAGGTCACAGAGCAGAGGAATTCAGCACCACCGTCAACAATCCAAATAATGTGATACATCAACATTGCTGTGAGTGTGTAGCTGCAGATGTCAGGCAGGTGTAAAGTTCTGAGGTAGGCTTCCAGTATCAGAAACAATTCACCTGCTATTTCCCACTGTCAACATGCACTCCCTTTAGGGTTTCACAGGGCACAGAGCAGAAGAATCCTGGAGTACCTTCAACAATCCACATCAATCTTTAATATGCACACTACCACATCTGTTGTATAAGGAGACTAACTTTAAGTCCACTTTCAGATGTGCTCAAAATATAGCATGGCGTTTATGTTCAGGCCAAACTACAAAACATTTTAAAGTCAGGCATTATATTCTGAAGAAATCTACACATGGAAATGTTTTTATTGCAGAACTAAATCCTTTTTAGATAAACAGTGTATAACAGAAAGTGCTGCAAATACGGTTTAAGTTGTAAAAACTATGCTATAGAGTGTTGTGTCATGTCATGTTAGCTGCATAATTGGCATCTCCAAAGAGGTCTCTTTGTTTTTTAGCTCATTAAGGGCTGGAAATGTTGTCCCACATTTACCAGCTCTTTGTACTGGGTGTGCGTCACAAAAGTGATGCAAATCAGCACAAAGGGTCGATTTACATTCGAACATGCACAAAGTGGCCTTCAAGTAATGCAAAGTAGCACTATAAGCTATTTTGCAATACTTTGCATGAAGGGGGCATACCATGGGTGGTACATGGGCGTTCCGATGGAACCACCCATGTTTTTTGCCGCAACAACCTATCTATTAAAAAAGCCAGACATGGCTTTGCACCAAAAATCTTCATCACTTCATGGCATGCATCGTGTTGGAGAAAAGTTTTCTTTTATCCAAGCCTTTCTAACTTTGCATGTTCGCGGTTCTTTAGAGTACACAAACAAACTTGGAAAAGTTTAAATAATGTCTATGCATAGTATTTTGCAATGCAAGTGTGCCACTCTAGGACAAAAAACATGCTAGACATCACACACATACACACCCTTGCACTATGCTGCAAAAGTGTGTGAATGGTGAAGTCAGCCTAAAGTGCATCAGAACACGGTAAGAGAGATACAGCTCCCTGCCTTAGTTAACATGGTGTTGTTCTGCTCTCTCCCTTTCACACAATGCTGAACAGAAGCTTCAGTTGTAGTACATGTGGTTCCCAGTCAGGATGCAGAAAATCCCTAGGTTTCACACCATGAATTCCATGTCAACAGCAAGAAGACCTGTTTGGGCCTCGTCACTTATGGGCTGCTGCAGAAGTAGTGGAAATGTCTACCATTGCACTGCAGCACATTACAAAATACTTGTTTTGCCAAAGTACACAGGGTGTCCAAAGTGGACAAATGAATGACGCTTGCCAGGCTGTTTCCTGTCTCACTGTACATGTTCAGTGTCATGTCTCTTCTAAAGACATATAGAAACGTGGAATAATAGTCTCCCATTACAGATGTATGTCATCTGCACTCAGCATAAACCTCCTTCCCTGCAAAACAAACACGTGCATGCAGGGATGCACACCACCCCAAGTATGGGGTTGCAACTCAAAACCTGCCTCCACTTTCGCATAGATCTCAGTCACCTGGTGCTAGGATATCTACCTTCCAATAGTTGCATTGCTCTCATTGGCTGCACATTCAGCAGGAGCTGCCTCCAATGACATTTGTTCTGCTCTATGGCCAACTGAAAGAACAGGAGCACCAACATGCAGTGATACAAAATAGCAACCTGTCAAGGAGGAAGCAGGCTGGTGGTGAATGATGAAAAACACCCACTGCTGTAAATTACCTCACCGGTGGGACATAGTCTGCTCTTCCCCGACCACTGCACTCCCCGCAGCACTGCTGACTGCTGCCACCATACGTGGCAATGGGGTGGGGGTGTTTGGGCAGCGGAATGCAGTGCTAAGCTCTGCCCACATAGGGCAGTGCTTAATTTGAGCCGTGGTTTCTGGTGCTCAGCTCTGGCACTTAATCAGCAACACCGGTACTTTTGAGCACCGGTTAAGGACACATCAATTTATGTTAGGCACTGGGTGATCGAGTGATTTGCCCAGGATCACAGGATGTTGAGCCAACGCCGAGATTCAGACCTGGGTACCCAGCTCCAAAGTCGCCAGCTCTGGCCATTACACCACACTCCCGCCCCACTTTAATGGTTAATAGTTGGTTCTATTTTAGGCAGTGCTAACAGGATAAATGGGCTAATGCAAGCTGCCTCCTGATGAGAGCCCCAGCACTTATTTTTTTACAAATTAACCACTGACATAGGGTCACACTGAGCGTGACACGGACAGCCACATTTGTTTATGGGCTGCTAAAGGAACAAGTGCACAAATGGCCAGTGACACAAGACACTGACAAAGAGGGGTTGCACCATGATTTTCTATGGACGTTGGGAGGGATGATGATCAGGACAGGTTATTGCACTGGACTGGGAATTGATTTTCACTTCAAAGCAGAATCCATTGTCATGGTGAATGGCTCTAGCAGTGAAGGATGTGAGGGGAGGGCTTTGCTTGGGTCAGAGGAGGTGTCACAGGAAGCTGAAGATTACAGGTACGAGGGAGTGGCGCACATCTTATACCGTCCTCACCTGGCCACACAAAGGGTGAGTGAAAGGGGCACAATTAAGAATACCACAGGACTAAAATCTGCCTTACGCACCCAAACTCCAAAGAGTCTGCTTAGAGAAAAGATCCAGTTCCCTTTAGGTGGAATTGTAGGTCATTTGGGAGATTTCTGGTCATGATTGTTCTTCTTGAAGGCTGGCAAGGCTCGGGCAGCGGTAAATAGATCTATAGGGAAATGGAGGAATATTAGAACAACATGGAGTTTCTAAAAGGCAAGTTTTTAAGGTTTTATAAACCTCAGATTGGCCTTCTTTTGAATGTCTATCAGAAGATAATTCTACAGGTTACTACGTTTACAGAGAACCACCAAATTCTCCCTCTCCTTGTAGGGAGAATATACATCCAAGCAGAGCACAGCTTGGCTGCTCTGCTCTGAGTCTGGCTCTCAGCAACAGTGTGCACCGCTGCCATGGAGTTTATATATCATACACGACCTTTCCAATTCTCTGAAAGTCAGCACAGCTGGATCAGGACCAGCAGATGGTCAACACTCTTTTTTAGCTTAGCGGTCAATCAGGTGGCTTGGTTTTAGAACAGCTGATTTCATGTATTGCTTTTTGACAACCCAACTAACTGGCATTGCCGTAATGTAAACAAGCAGACACAAACACATAACATGTGCTATCTTTCTTAGAAAAACGGAAAACCTTTTCTTAGAAGCCGTAAATGTGAAAACAGCATAGAAACAGCCTTGATGATGTTCCAAGGGCAGTTTGTCATCTATCAGCAAACCAAGCGTTTGCACCACTGGAACAAGACCTCATTCCTATTAAGCTTCAGTATGTGCAGACTTAGCCAATCGCCGAACACAGTCAAACCTGCCTGAAACCTTTCTAGTGAGGCATCGGTGCCTTGTCTCACCATCAGCACAACTTGGGTGTCATCGGCATACATATAGAAGGTGCATCTGGAAGATTCCATTTTTTCTTTCCCCAGAAAACTAGTTTCATAATGTCGAGGCACTGTTTGAATTACAAACCAGAGTGTGGACCCACAGAATCTTTTGCCCCGGGCTCCACAATAGCTTGTGACATGCCAGCTGAATCCTGCAGTACTACAATAAATAACAACAGTGTTCCAGCACAGTGTATATATATATATATATATATATATATGTATGTAAGTATGTATATATATATATATATATATATATATATATATATATATATATATATATATATATATATATATACAGACACACATATCCATATATATTTACATTTTTATCTTTATATTCAATTTTTTAAAACAAATGTTTTGTGTGTCCCAGTCCCACCCGGGGCACCTACACTTTATATTCAGTTTTGGGCCCCTGACCGCCCCACCCCCCGCACCAATACTGGGTTCCGGTGGGAGGCAACCATTATTTATTATGGGTTCCCACCTGGGGCAACCACACCTTTTTTAATGCTAGGGGCCGGGGGAGCCCCAACGCGCTTTGGCTCCTGACAGTTCCTCAGCCATGGCTGGAGACAGCCATTATTTTTCAGTAGGTGTTCACTCTGGGCACCCACACCTTTTTAATGTTGGGGGCAGCTGGGGAAACCAGAAGGCCCCATGGCCCCAGTCGGCTCCCAAGCCTGCAACCATCCTGGGTGTGGTGGAAGCCGGCTAAATTGAAGAAGGTAGATTATTAAACAGAGGTCAACATACAGTGTATAAAGGTAATCTGTGCTTCCTCTTGTGAATAAAACATACACAGGACCAAAGGGATGCAGTTGTCTTGGTGTACCCTGAATTAAAACTGCCTTTGATGAAGTAACTAAAAACAAGGTAATGAGAAAATGTAACCTAGAAGTGACTATTTTGTTATAGCTAACAAACTCGTGTAATAGAAGCATCTTCTGTCTGGTACAACTTTACAGCTGCAGTACCTTATAGGCTAGTACTGCATTGCCACCAGTATACATTTACACATTTAAAAATGGTTAAAAATGCTATGATCCGAGATGTTTCACAGGGTTGGGGGCAAGATGGCGGCTGACATCTCAGCCGTGTGAGCAGCTCCACGTACTCCCTGAGTAACACCCCTTCACCATGAAAACGCTAACCTCGGAGGATATCTAACAGGAGCAAATAACGGCAGGAGCAAGAAAAAAAAAGCAATACCTGGTCCTTTTTTCAAAAGGATGTTTTGGCGGCTGCAGTTTCGATATTCTTGTTTACCGGCCCCTTCACGTCTGGTTTTGACCAATCCTCTTTTCTGGGCCACCGGACAGTTTACCAAGTCGTGGATTACAAGCTCGATGGGGCCGAAAGTGCCAGGCAAAACTCCCAGGTTACGCGGCGGTCTTCCTGCGGCTACCGGCAGCCCGTCCAAAGTCGATGGGGGACCAGAGAAAAACCACGCCGGAACGGGGAAATCTGCTGGCAGACAAGGAATCAGCGGTACCACGGAGCGTGAAGGTGAGAAGGGAGGCGGAGGCGGAGGAGACCCTGCCGCACGCCCAAAACGCACAGTGTCTTCATTTTTTCGCACACAGCGGTCAAAACTAAAAAATGCAGGAGAGGCTAAATCGGAGGAAAGAATCCAGGGCAAGACTTTGAATCCAGCGGATGAGTCTAGGATTTCTAGTGTTTGCGATGATGTACTGAGTCCCGGGCTAATCATGGAGGCGGTACAGGTAAACAAGCAAAGTTTGACTGAAGGCGAGGATAGCGCTGAACCTGCCCTGGCGCTACAACATACCCCAGTAGTCGTGACTGAGAGTGCTGAGGTTAGTTTAATGCTGATTAATCCCAATGTGGCAGAAGGGAGGGATGCAGACAAACAGCCACAGACCCAAATACAAGGCATTCTGGGAGATGTAGTTTGCCACAATGATTCTATGGGAATTCTGTCATGTGCGGTAACAGTAACCCATAGAACAACGTCCAGGTCAAATCAATTGATAACCGCTGTACAAGATCAAGATCAGAGCAGCCTCGGCTTGGGTAAAGAAGGGGAAAGCGGGGAGAAATTCTTTTCTTTATCTGACCCATCCCTTTCCTCTGGAGAAGAGAGTCTGGAGGGGGTGGGCTGATGAGGATAGCGACCCGGGTACCCCTGGTCCGACTCTGGAAAAATACGGTATTGATGTTGATAACACCTTAAAAGCATCAAATACGGTCCGCAAAAATAAATGGAACCCCCAAGATCAAGGTAAACCCTTAGACCAAGGTAACTCATTGGCGTGGGATTACACCTACTCCCCGAAACTAGATGAAAAAAATGGGTC
This sequence comes from Calotriton arnoldi, assembly GCA_963921515.1. Taxonomy (NCBI): domain Eukaryota; kingdom Metazoa; phylum Chordata; class Amphibia; order Caudata; family Salamandridae; genus Calotriton; species Calotriton arnoldi. The sequence continues at coordinate 34,927 of CAWUFW010017833.1, forward strand.
AACAAGAGCAGCTGGATATGATCAACTTCCAAATCAAGATCAACCAGGAGCAATCACCCTTGCTACCATTTATCAAACCATCCTAGCTCACAGAGAGGAGACACGGGCTGAAAGCGCAAGGATTCAGGGTGGTTATCGCAAAGTTCAAAATGCAATCCGCAGAGTGGCAAAAGCCTGTTCAGACTTTTCTGTTAGAGTTGGTGAAGCAGAAACCAGAATATCAACAGTGGAGGACGAACTTGCTGGGCAACGAACTCGGATTCAACTTTTGGAAGCTCAGAAGCAAGACACTACTTGGAAACTTATGGATTTAGAAAATCGAGCAAGAAGGAATAATCTCCGAATATTAGGAGTTCCGGAAGGCTTGGAAGGTTCTGATGTTCTTCGGTTTGTCCGGGAACTATTTAGCGAGGCATTTCCGGAGCTTCAACAGTGGGACTGGTAGAAAGAGCTTCAAAGAGCCCACCGCTTTCCGTTTAAACATTCTAAAAAGTACAGTCAAACAGAAAATAAACCTCGGGCAATTTTGATTTGCCTGAATAATTTTCTTTCCCGGGAGGCTCTTTATGATTTAGAAAGGCCCAATAGAAAACGGAAGGGTAAAGGCTGTGAATTCTTTGTCCGACCAGATTATTGTCAGGGGACTGTAGAAAAGAGGTGGCAGCTCCGGCAGTTAATTCCGGGCTTTCAAGCAAAAGGGGTGCAAGTATTTTTACTTAATCCGGCAAGCTTGAAAGTAATAGTCAATGGGACTGCAAAGTTTTTCAACTCTGAAATTCAGGCAAAAGAATTTTTGAGCACCCTATAGGGTGGTAATACTGATGGTTTGGGTTAGGGATGTTGCGTATATTGATTGCTGAAGCTTTCCCTTTTTTTTTTTTGCTTATAGGTCTTTGTTGAAGGGGTTAAGCTCAGGGAGAGGGAGAGGGAAGGAGCACGCTCGTCATCACTGAGGGCTATTCGCCCTTACGCTCATAAATCGGGGGTCAGGGTGGGTCTGAGGGATGGGTGGGTGTGTAAGGGAAGCGGGGCGGAGGGGGTGGTGTGGTTGGGAGGGGAGGGGCGAAAGTTTTGTTTTCATTGATTTTCTGGCTAGGTATGTAATCTATATTTGGAATATTGCTGAACAGTCCATATTTTGGTTTGCGGAGCGGGTTTTCTTTTTTTAGGTGAGGATGGCTAATATACGAATCTGTTCAATCAACATATATGGGCTTAATGATAAAAGGAAAAGAGGAGTTTTAGCAAAACAATTACAACTTATGCATATAGATATAGTTTGTATTCAAGAGACCCATATACAATGGAATAATCGTAGATGGCTGGGGGATGTTGGATATGAATTATTGGCTTGTACAAAACAGAGTATCAACATTAAAGGGGTGGCAATTTTGGCCAAACATGGTCTATGTACATATAAACGGGCTAAGACCGATATGCAAGGCCGTTGGGTAATAGTTGAGATTTCAATAGCTAATCTTTTGTTTACATTGTGTTCCATTTATGGGGCTAATCTTGATGATCCAGATGTCCTTAATTTTCTGAGTGTGGAATTAGCACTCTGGCCAACCCCCTTAATATTTTGCGGAGATTTTAACATACATTTAGATAGCCATTTTGATTTATGGGACTCAACCTCGCATGTCTACCAAGGAAAGAAGCCTAGGATTTTCCGAGCTTTGCAAGGGTTAGCTACCGAACTTGGGTTGGCTGATTGCTGGCATAAATCAAATTCAAGTGATCCTGGCTACACTTATTATTCTATCCCCCACAACAAATATGTTCGGCTAGACTATTTTTTTCTGTCAAATCAAATAGTTCATACTTGTAGAATTGAGATGTTTCCCAAAATATTATCCGATCATAATCCCTTAATTATTGAACTTCCAACACAGGGTATTAAAAAGATCATTAAGCCCTGGACTTTTGAAAGAAAGCTTTTGCTCGATCCCACATATCGGGCGCATATGGCAAATTGGATAGTGGAGTTCTTTTCTATTAATCGAAATACAGCCTCTATTAGTATAGTATGGGATGCCTTTAAGGCTGCCGTTAGAGGGGAGACTCTTAGTTTTTCAATAGCACGACAAAAAATAATACATAATGAAACTAAAGAATGGATAAGACAATTACGGATAGAAGAAAAGGAGTTAATTAGTAATATTCAGATGGGGGCAGGCACTGAAGTCACTTTGCAGAAGATTGCTATCCTTAAATCTAAACTTTATAGGAACTTTAGCAAGGAATTGGCGGCCACATATACTCTACAGAGGACAGAGTCATATGAGTTGGGGGAAAATACGGGTAAAGTTCTAGCAAAACGGACCCAACAACGAGAAACTATTAACCGCATACTTAAAATACAGAACCTAGATGGTCAGATCCAGGACTCTCCGGATGGTATTCTTAGGGGGTTCAAGGACTTTTATAAACATCTTTATTCGCAAGACCCCCTAACGCCACAGGGCCCTGATAAACAAAAAGAGGACCACCTAGGGGATTTATTAGGGGAGTTTCTGAAAGACATTGTAACACACAAAGTCTCCGCTGATCAGAACCTAGCATTAGAAACCCAATTTACCTGGGAGGAAACAGAGCTCGCGATAACTTCGCTGGCAGTAGGTAAAGCAGTGGGTCCTGATGGTATTCCGCTGGAATTTTATAAAACTTTCTGCAAGGAACTTCAATCTGACATCCTGAGGTTACTTGAACATGCCCGTAGCAATCAACAAATTCCCGATTCCTGGCAGAAAACCATCATTATTGTTTTTAAGAAAAAAGGAAAGCCCGAACAGATGCCAGCTTCTTATCGACCAATAACATTGATTAATGCTGATAATAAAATATATTCTAAACTTTTGGCAAATCGATTACGACAGGTTATCACTCCGTTGGTATCCCCAGGTCAACATGGTTTTATCCCGGGAGGGATACAACAGATCATATACGTCGGGTAGTGGCAATATTGGATTGGGCACAGGCCACGGGAGCACCGCTGGGAGTTCTCCTCCTAGACGCTGAGAAAGCGTTTGACAGGGTCTCCTGGCGGTACCTGTGGTCTGTTCTACAATGGAAGGGGTTTAGTTCGGGGTTTGTACAGGCGGTCAAAGTTCTGTATTTGGCACCAGAGGCAAGGGTTCGGATTGCAGGGCAGGAATCAGAGACTTTTACAATCAGCAGGGGTACTAGACAGGGTTGCCCCTGCTCTCCTCTTTATTTGCCCTTTATATCGACCCCTTTCTAACAAAACTGGAGAACTATACCCGGATTAAGGCGATGGAAATTTGGGGTCAAATACAGAGCATTAGCTTATGCAGATGATATAGCCATACTTACCAGCGACGCTTGCTCTGCGTTTCTAGCTGTCAAGGATTTGGCAGCCCAATTCGGAGTATTTTCTGGGTATAAGCTCAATGCTAATAAGACCCAAATCTTATGTTCTGGCCCGCCATACCCTTTAGATTTTCCGGTAGTTATGGAAGCAAACTATCTGGGTGTGACAATTTCCACCCAAGTGGAAAGCATCCCAGATTTGAATATTAAGCCGATCATTAATTCAACAAACAGGCAATTAGAAAGATTGGATCATTTACACCTTTCCCTAATGGGGCGTTGTAATGTTTTAAAAATGCTAATTTTACCTAAGTTTTTGTATCTATTTCGGACAATACCCCTAGAATTCTCATCCTCTTATTTTTTAAACATCGATAGGATGTGTACTAGATTTCTTTGGGGTTACCGGAGACCAAGAAAAGCAGGTAAATGGCTGATGCTTCCCAGTCAGAAAGGGGGCCTGTCTGTTCGTAATTGTCTATTATATTATTGGGGAGCATTACTTCAACAAATGACAATACTTCTTGTGGGCTCTGGAGTAGATATACCGCTGGCATGTAGCCCATCTATATATGAATTAAGTTTGGGGAAACAAGCAGTGGGCTGCCTGGCAGCGATTTTTGAACCCAGCTATTATAAAAAGACACGGTTTAAGATCTTGAAGGCAGCCTATAAGGTTTGGAAACAGGTCCAACGGAGGCTAAAGATTCCAAATCTAAATGTCTATTCCTCGCTGGTGAACACACTAACTCTTCCTCCAATTTTTCGTGATCAGTTTACATACAACTGGGGGATAAAGGCCTCCTAGTAATAGGAGATCTATATAGGCATGGTCAACTGGTACCTTTTTCTATTTTGCAAGATAAATATGGGCTGGGTAGAGGAGACTTTTTAAATATCTTCAAATACGAAGTTATTTGGAGAAAGAAAATCAGAGGGTACCTTTCAACACCGATAAAATCCCTTTGATAGAACTAATGATAAAAAAAAGCCGATTAGGGAAATGATATACAATCTTGCTTGAATGTTTCCCTGATGATTTGGTGGCACAATCAAGTAAGTGGGCTAACAAAATGGGGGGATAGGAATAGATTTGGAAGATTCCTTGTCACTAGCTAACCAGGTTTTAATCACAGGTAGTCTAAAAAGTCAACATTATATGTCAATATTTGATCTGTACTATACTCCGGCTAAGATCGCAAAATGGGGGGTGTTCGAGGAGGGAAATGTAACAGATGCAACCTTATAGCCGCAGATACAGTACATATGTTTTTTGCATGTCCAAAACTAACTGATTTCATCCAGGGCATAGAAACTTTTTTTCATTGTCTCTAGGGATTCCGGTTGTAATTCATCCAGCTCTTATTATCTCTGGAATAAGTAGTAATGTGTCAAATAATTGGACTAGGTCAATTGTAGAATTAGTGTTTATTGCAATGGCTATTGCCCGCCTGTGTATAACATCTGAATGGATCTGTGTCGATCCTCCTTCAGTTTCTAATTGGCGTGCGCGACTTTTTGCAGCTTATAATATTGAAGTTGCGATCTATAATTTAAAGGGCCGTAAAAAAAAGATAGGGTGTTACGGATGTGGGCACCAATTTCTAACCTTATGGACTAAATTAAGCTAGCTATGTGTTACGTTTAATTTCTATATTTTCTGTGTATATGTTTCTAGAGATTTTTGTTTTCTGTATAAAGTGGATATAAATGATATTCATGTAAAATGCTAATGCCTTATATAAAAACAAAACAATAAAAAAAAAAAAAAAAAATGCTATGATCCAAATTTTGTTTGGGAAACAAAATTGAAGAAGCTTGTCACCACTACAGATGGTAAGAAAGATTATGAATAGATCTGGTGGCACTTAAAAGCTGGGCCTAGCAAAATGGATGAGACTTCACCCAGATACCTGAAAAGACATCCACATGAGCCGTAGGAATCAGAAGCAAAAGTACCAAGTGGCTTATTTATGAGCCCTTGCGTCACTTTTTGTGACGCACTAGCGGCGTAAAAAATGCACCATGTTGCGTCATATTTACAAAGTGACGCATCTAGGTAGATGCATCACTTTGTAAACCCCTGCGCCAGGTTTAATGTATGCAGGGTGGGCGTTCTGACGCAAGTAAGCCTCGTAGGAGTGACACAGTGAACTTTGAGATTTCACTGCGCCACTTCAAGGACGCAAATGCGTCAATATCTTACGCCTGCCTCACAGCAGGCGTAAGACTGACGCAGGCACATTTGAAATGGGACTTGCCCATGTGAAATGACCCATTGCTGAAGTTGCATCACTTTTGTGACACACTCCAGCAATGCGTCATTTTTGCGCCTACAGATACGTCAGAAATACTGATGTATCTGTAACTCCTTGCGACATGATGCGTCATACTGTAAATATGACGCATCCAGCATGTCGCAAGGAGGGTGCAATGAAAAGTGACGCATCGCTGTTTTCACGCAGCGATGCGTCACTTTTCATAAAGGAGGCCCCAAATAGGTAAGTAAAATGTAGTTACTCTGAAGAGTATTCAAGTGAAATCATGGACGCAGGTGTATAAATGGACATCATTTAGGGGTCACAGCTGTGAGCCCTGGTTTGCCCCTTGTGACCCCTGCCGCTGCCTTGGCGACCTCTGGCCTCAGAGGTGGCAACATCAGTGCCTGGAACACAGGGGCAGCTTGTCCTAATGGATGACAGTTGGGCTCCACTTTCCTGGTTTCCCTTGATAATATTATTCACTATTATTGTAATACAAATTGGAGCACAATTAGCTGGAATATAACACTATCTGGCAGCTAAGGTAAGTTAAAATGTTTTTAAATGTATGTTGTACTCGTGGTTGCAGGTGAGTGTGTTCATGTGAGAGAGTGTGTGAATGTGTGTGTAAGCATGTACGTGTGTGAGTCAAAGTACAGGTCAAATGGCATGCGATGTCACTTCTGCTACCCCTGGCATTTTTTTGTGAATTGGCGCTCATGCGAGTATACATATACGTTGCCCATATAATTTAATAATAAAGAGTGCAAATGCAATACTAGTTAGATTAAAATAAACGTATGGTATATTGTTGTGTAAGCATCAGCAAAAACGCAATCAGGACTGGTCGTAACAAATTAAAATAGGCACTGGCAATTTTGAGTAATAAAGGAAGGTCGTGCACCATATAAAAGGACTGAAGGTTGTAACTTATAAATTTGACTAAAAGATGTGAATGTGTTTAGCCTTTTGAAAATAAACCAAACCAGGCCTCATATTTGAGGTACATTTCCAGGGTCAGAAACGTTCTGCAATTTGTTAATTTTTACCCACAAACTCACTTGTGTGTGGGTGTTCATCTGCTTTTACTGATGCACCCACACAGGAATGGAGACAATCTAAATGTGTGTCAGACTGGCCAAATTCCAACAAACACAAATGCATGTTGAAAGTACACAATTCCAGCATTTATGCTTTTGTGAGCTGGAATTTGGAATTTCAATGACCAAAGTGAAAAATGTGCGCTCCTAAGTAGCACTTGAATGCTTTGTAAATGGGGCCACTGGCACTTACCCCCACTCCCCTCCCCCCCCACTAATCAGTGAGCATAAAGCCGAAAACTATGCTAGACTAGTAAAGTGCAATGGTGCATAAAGATCTTACATCATCTGAACCTGATTATATTCCAGACACTCTTCTTCAAAAGCACATCTAGTTTCACTGCACTGTTGAGTAAGCGTTCCCCTATGATTTCTGAACAGATAAGGAGTTCCAGGAAATACCTATTTCTCACTAGTTGCACCAGTTGCATGGAAAGTGTCTCACTCTTCCGAGCAAGTCTTGCAATTTAAAGCCCATATTATCGAATCATTTCCTGAGAACACCGTGATTGCCTCATCAGTGTGTTGTTGTTCTGTAAAAGATATCAGATGATGCTTCTAGGAGAATTAAACTACATAGAAAATCGTCATTTACGTACTGTTTGACTCAAACGTGAATTTGCTTATCATAAATGTGTCAGCAAAGCATCCAGTGGTGAAATTCTAAGTATTTCCAGAGCAAAAAAAACTGTAACCTCATCTTGCAACATTAAACAAAAATTAAAAAATCTTGGCCATGCTCTCGTTGCTGATGAACATTGCATGATGCTGCTATAGAGAACATTGATGTTGACACCAGAGTCAGTAGCGTAACGAAACTTGCAGGACCCCCCTGCAAAGTGCATGGAGGGGGCCCCAACGCTCTGGACCGTCAGGAGCTCTCGGCCCGCCCACTCACAGTGCAGAAGGGGGCCCCCTGGAGCTCGGGGCCCCCACGCACCATGGGGGCTGCGGGGGCTATTGTTACGCCACTGACCAGAGTTAGAGTGACCTACCTAAGCATTAGCCAGATGATTGACAGATGACGTTTATGGGCTGTTTATCAGCTGTCTGCATGAAGGGTGTTTTACGTTCCTGGCCCCATGATCCAGAATGCTTATATACTCTAATAGCAGGGCTCAATGAAATCTGAAGGAAATAGCGAGTTTTTGGATGAAACTGCCAGGGGTCAAATAGGCAAAAAGTTAAGGGTGTAGGCATTGGTTTGTGATGGGTACAGATTATACTGAGGATCGGCCTCCCGCCCTTTCCCTGCATCTATACATGGGATTGTATGTTGAAATATCAAGCTACAAAATACTGCATTCACAACATCGACTTCCAATATATCGTAAGGTAAGTAAGTATAGAGAGGGAACTATAGACGTTTTAGAAATTATGTTATGGCCTTTAGTTTTAAACACAGAGGGGTATATTCACAAGAACGTGTGATAACTACCTCAAGAGTAGCGTAACGCAACTTTTATTATCGCAGCCCATCATGGGAAAATAACCCAGTGTCAACGTGGAATTCCCCACAAGGCGGTAGCATGCGATAGACACCAGATAACGCATCAAATGTCAGTGTGAAAATCAACGCCACGCCTCAAAAATGCGAAACGCGAACGAGAAAAACCATGCGATGAGGCCAATCGCGGTACAAAAAGTTGAGAAAACCAGCCACAGGCCTGCAAATCCCACGCGTCTGGCGGGAAAATGCACCATAAAACCTACAGAAACAACACACCAGAAACAAGCCTAAAGCACGTAGCAACATGGATGCACCCTGACCCAGCGCAGAGGTCAACGCGAACCCCACAACCCCCACAGGCCACCAGCAAGGAACAACTGGGTCGGGGAAGGCCAAGGAGAAAAGGGAGAGGAAGACGGGGTGCAGACCGCAGAAAAACAAGACCAGCGTCAAGGAGGTGACAGAACACTACCAGCAACTGACCCACAAGCAGACCACCTGGAATGCAGTCGGAGTGCCCAGGAGGCCAATCCAGGAGGCCAAGAGGCGCCGGCAGGACGTGACAACCTAAACCAGGTACAAACCCGCTGCCAACAGGAAGGCAGCAACGGCGACAGGAGGTGGCAGTCCTGCGCCACAGGAGGAGCTGGAGGAAACCCAGGCCACAGCCATCAGTGTGTAGACGGTGCAAGGAGTAGGGAGTATGGACACAGCTCGAGAGGACCTGACACAACATCAACAGGGAGTGTAACGAACAGGGACTGGGGGACGGGGGAGATGGGCACAATGGCACACATGCACAACGAGGTGTAGCACACTGCACACCCACAATTATCCAGGATCATGTCCCAGATCCCCTTGGCACACTGCAGCACACACACATAGCAATCACAGCACATACCATGACAATGTGGCACAAAGTGCAACACCCACACTGCAGAACAGGGGACACAACTGGGTCCGCCCAGGCGCAGAAACAGAACAATCACATTGGACAGAGCAGGGAACTGTGAGACGCATATCTACGGCTACAACCCCACATCAGCCATGTAGGCCAAATGTACACTGTCCCAACTCAAATAGCCACCACCGCCCAAACAGTCACAATGTACATTGTCACACAGTCTGCATGTCGACAAGAACAAGGCGCCAACACAATGCCAACATGCACCTCCCCTTCACAATGCAGAGGGACAAACAACACCTCCAGCAGGTCAGAACAGACAACCCATCAGTGATGCCGGAGACGAACACCACACCTTCGACATCGACGCCCTACAACAGCCCATGGACATCCCACACAGCCCACCACCAGGACCAGGGCAGACAAGCTACTCAGAGGAGAACCCAGCCCCTGCAACAGACCACACAGCATGAAGCACCCACAATCACGGCTGGCTCACAACACTTCACCCACCCACACATGGCACCCCAATGCCAGGTGTCAGAATGCCAAAAGGAGGTGGCCCAACAGGTGCGGGTGTTGCCCAACCCATGGAATGCGAACTAGAACACATACGTGGGTGTCCAATACCCTTCAGGGACCACCTACACCCCACAAAGGAGACCCACACTGCCATAGAGACACATGCAGATGCACATACCCAGTACAGAACCACGCCCAGGGGCACGCACATATCAGTCACACACCCACGTTGGCTCAGCGTACGACGGCACAGTCCACTCCCCTTACGAATTGAGTGGGTGACTACAAAGAAACATGTCCAAGCTCTAGCCCGCTGCCTGCGGTGACATGTCTGCGTCCGCTGTACACAGCACAATGTAATGTCGTAGGGCCCATGGCCCCCATGCATATAACAAGACCACGGGACACATGCACATATCATGTTGAACTGGCTACGGGCACGTGCGCCCGGCCCCTTTATTGGCAGGGCCACATGTACAGTGACGCCTGTGCTGGATGTGTGTGGGGTGAGTATAAGCCAGCCCGCATGGAGTGCTTGGTGCTGGCAACAACCTGAACAGTGGACACCAGTGTAATGGTAACAGAAAACACCAGCATAACAGAGTCAACTGCAGAGCAACATGGAGGGATCCGGAGTAAGGACAGAGGTCACCCAATTTTCAGTCAGGAGGTTCCGTGAGTTGTAGTGCACTGAGGTAGGGGCACTAGAGAAGAGCGCGCTCATGTGAAGAAATTGCTAGGATTGTGTCCCTTCCGGTTAGTCCTGATGCACATGCAGTGGGGTGTGTTACACCTGCATCAACTTCCTCATCATAGTCCCAGGTCTTCCCCACTGCATGGGGAGACATTGCTGCGCAACCTCACAACAGCACAAAACTCAATCAGTAACGGACAATGGCTTGCGGTGCACTGAGTCACTGGCACCTGGAGTTCTGAGCAGGGTAGCAGGCCGATGATGGCATCCACGACAGGTCTGAGCAACTCCGTAGGTCTGTCAGGACCACCCTTTCGACTCTGGCAGATGGCGGTTGGAGGTGGTCCTTGCGGTGGTGGCGTGTGCCTCCTGCGGTGATGCGACGTCCGGGCCGGTCAAGACTCGTTGCCATGTGTGGGCCCTGGTGGCCCGCAGTTGGGGCCGGAGGAAGCGGACAGCGCAGGGCCACAGACACATGGCGTTGATGACCCCAAGACCATCGCTACAGAGGCCATTCAATGTCTCAGAAGAAGGGGTCCCAGGCCTGAGCAGCACAGAGTTAGTGGCCCCGGATGCACTGCGGCCGGCACAGGCACCCAGCCACGGGACGGTGACTTGCGGTGCAGTCAGATGGGCCATGCGACCTGAGCAGGTCCCCATCAATGTCCGAGGTGTATGTTGCGGAGGGTTGCAGAGGACAGTGGAAGGTGTCCTCCAGGGCGTGATGTGGAAGGTCTGATGTCATCTGGAAGCAGCAAATGGAGGAGTGGAAAGCGCAACCCTCGTTTGCACCAACAATTCGGGATCAGCTACATGAGGATGAAAACTAGCCCCTAGTCCATAGACTCAAACGCCACCAATGTACGACCAGTGAGTGTCCATGAATGTCGGGGAACAAACTTAGTGGCACAGGTGCTGTGAGGGGATGCAGTCTGCGATGATGCCGGTACACATATGTGAACTCCAAGAATGCCAAATCAAGGCTCTGTGACCTACTGGACCGCTGTGTAGGCCGGAGGCAGCAGTCAGCAGTGGCCCACAGCCATGGGTCGTTGGCTCGCGAGGCACAGAGTTAGTGACACAGTGGCAGTTGTCGGTAGTGTTCAATCACCTCCATGACGCTGATCCTGTTCCCTCCAGACTGCAACGTGTCATCCTCTTACGCCCCTCCGTGCGTGCGAAGAAATGTATTCTGCCTTTTGAAATACCGATGTTCAGTTCCAAATCTGTGATCCCACTCGTGCGCAGCGTAGGCCGAGGGCAGTGGTCCGCGTAGGCCCACAGACATGTGGTTGTGATGCCATGCACAGACTTGTTGCCACCACATCGGAGGGTGTATAGTGAATTGTTCTCTGCCTTAAATAATGTTCACTGCCATGGTGTAATCAAGACTCAGTTCCAAATGTGTGGCCTACCTGACCGTGGTGTAGGCCTGAGGCAGCGGTCAGCACGGCCCATTCACCGAGTGTCGCCGGCATAGGTTGGATGGCCCCACTGGCCTGTGTAGTTCAGGTTCAGTGGCACCACGTGTAGCCGGCTGGCGTTGAACAGGGTTAGTGGCACCACGTGTAGCCGGCTGGCATTAAACGGGGTTAGTGGCACCGCGTGTAGCCGGCTGGCGTTGAACAGGGTTAGTGGCACCACGTGTCGCAAGATGCCCATATGGAACTATGCCTCACTGATCGGGGGGGGGGTCTGGTGCTGTGGCCGCTGGCCTGGATTTGGGGTCACTGCCATTCATGACTCAGGACACAGTTTCACATATGGGACCTACTGGTCCGAAGAGTAGGCCGGGGGCGGCAGTAGAGTACGTCAATGAAAAAGGAATAAAGAGGGCCTGTGTCGTGGAGGCCGTGATGGTCTGAGGTGGCTGCCAAGGTCGCGGGCCTCGGGCTTGTGGCTTGCGCCGGCACGTGGTGGGCCCTCCTTGACACACGCCGGTGTCGGAAGGTGATCAGTGTGGCCTGGCTGCGCAGGGGCTGACCTGAGGGGTTCGTGGTCCAGCGTGCTGGGGTCCGGCAGGCGCACAGCATCGCAGGCAACTGCGCTCACGAGGATGGCGTCGGCCTCGTGGCGGGGTGGGAGGCGCCGCCCTGGCAGAGACGTGGGTCTTTCCGGAAGAGGACCACGCCAAGGCCTACGTGCTTTTTATTCACACCCCTACGCTGGCGTGGCGTACGCCGCGCCATCCCACTCCGCTGACGCTTAGGGGGGGCGTAACAGGCAACATTTCTGCGAGGTCCCCCACTGGCTGGGGTGACATGGTGGCATCCACTGTCCACTACACTCCAAACACAAGCGGTGTATGTCGCCATGGAAATGGGTGTGTTCTGCATACTGCGAGGTGTCCAGCACATCTCCGGCACTCTTGGCATTGTGTACTTTCCCAATCATGGTTCTACTGCATCCTTCACACATGCCTGGTTGCCACCTCTCCCCACATTGGGCTATTATGTGGCTGAGGTGCCATGCCGTTGCTGGCTCATGTTCAGGGCTTGCCCATGTGGACATTGTGAGTTGTTCTGTCGTGTCTGGTGGGTGGGCATGTTGTTGTGCCTGTTGTATGTGATTTTGTGACGTGTGCATTGCCAGAGTTGTGAGTTGCATGGTTGTGGAGTTGAGGTTTGTGGGATGTTCATTTGGACATTGCCAAGGGGCTGTGCATTTGCCTTGTTGCCATCCTGGGAACGCTGGTTGATGATGGACTGTCGGAGGATGAAGGTATCATGCACACTGGCTGTGTATTTGAAGGCGACATTGTTGGGTGTTCCACGGTGTTCTGTTGGTGCCTGCACATTGATGTGAGACGTGTGCTCCCTGTTGCGGTGATTGTGTGCTGTGTCACCAGGGGGCACAGGTAGTACATGTGTGCTGTGTATTGCCCCCAACACGTGCGTGCATCCTGCTTGGGCGTATGGTCCTTGCTTGGTCTCCAGCGGGTCCTGCGCATTGTGTTGTACGTATGGGGACTGGGGTACCAGGGTGATGGTGATGTCCAGGACAGGTGTGGGGGACTTGGATGTGGCTGGCTGTGAGACTCCTCCGACTCTGGCGGGTGTTGGTTGGGGGTCCCAGGGGCCAACAGGTGCAGCCACGCCATCAGCTTTGTGTGGGGTGGGATGTTGGTTGTCCGCTGTGTTGGTGCCGTAGGCCTGTTAGGCGATGATGGTCAGGATGCGTAGGTTGGTTGTCCCTTTCAGCCTGTAGTGGACGGTGACATTGTCAGATGTTGGGTCTGTGCGGCTGGTACGTTTCCTGGGGTTCCGCTGTCTTTGTCTGCGCTGCGTCTGTGGTGGTCCGGGGGGGGGGGTGTTCCGGGTGTGGGTTGGGGTCCTGGGGCGGTGGAGGTGGGTGTTGTGACCCTCTTGGGTGTCCGGGCCGCATGATGGGTGGCTCCATGGCATCTGTTGCCCTTCGGATGTGGCCCTGGGCTGTGCTCCCTTTTGTGGTGCTGGCTGCCGTCCGACTTTACACTAGGTCAGAGCAGGTGTAGATTTCCTGGTGCTAACGCGCCTTATCGCCTGTTTTGTGTTTTTATCGCCGATGTGGCTGGTTGTTGTGAATGTTGAGGTGTGATGTTGTCTCGGCTTTTGGCACGGGAACGCCTACTCTGCATCTCATTAGCGATATTTGCGGGGGTCCTCTGTGGCGATGTTTTTTGCGGCTGCTATCGCGGGTAAACTGGTGCTGTGGGCTGTTAACACGGGCTTGTGAATGGGGAGGTAAATTTATCACGACTTTGGTTGCGATAAAGTGCCGTTAATTCGGCGATAGCTCCTTGTGAATATGCCCCAGAGTTTTGCCACAAAGCGGACCCCTTAAATGCTGACAATGGCACGTGATACATATATGTTTCCAAACTCACATGGATTTGACAGCATTCTACAGCATCTCTTAACAACAACTTTCTATGTTCAGGGGTAGAAATTATTTTTAAAATACCATCCTCCATCATATCACATGATATCACATTCCACTAACCTGATGTTGATTATATGTACCTAACACTATATTGCATCCAGTACATCTCCTACGACTACAACTTCATGGTGAATATATTGTCACAATTTGTACCTTTACATACTCTACCTAACTCTATTAACTATTGTATGTATTTATTATACGTACCAATATTTACCATACAATGTAGTGGTACCACAATGTAGTAATGCTATATAATTGTCATGCAATAAAAAGGATGCAATATAGTAGGGGTGCAATATTAACCTTTATTTTTCATATTGTGTGCTTTACAAATACACATAACATAAAATATACCACATTGGTTATCATAGTCACCTTATGATAGTCTATCATGTCTAATCTTTGCTAGTGTTGTATTTTGTAAATCATATGTTTACACATACCCTCACTAGTTGATTATGCAGTCGTACATTTGAGTCATGAACATTTATGTCCTCCGCTGTAGAAAAACAATCCTAATATCATATCACTTTGAAAGGCTCAAGGAGACTTCTTAATTCTGGTCGATCTCTCACTCCAAATCCTGACCCACAATTGTCTCTCATTACTGCACCATCATTCTCATTTCCTGTCTTCCCTCAGCTTTATGTAGAGCCTTCTCAAGTGATTCTTGGACACACATGTGTATAATAAATTCATCATCTGTAAGGAGTTTGGTTCTCTTCAATATTCTCATAATGGTCATCTGTGCAAGCATATATACGTTCTAGAGTAAATGGATTTATTTATTTTTCATTTATTTAATGAGATTTAAATAGTTTTGGCAAGACCTGTGGGTATCAGAGCGCTTTACATCATGAACATTACAAATAACGCGTATAATCAAACATTTAGGATAAGATAGAAATACGACAGTTGTTGAGTAGGAAGTTTGAGTTCATGTTTTGACTGTTGCTTGGCTTCCTGCCAGTTGAGAGTTGGTTGAGGAGGAGATCCTTTAGTTGTCCCTTGAAGCTCAAGAAGTAGGGGTTTGTCCTTATATGCACTGGAATGGAGTTCCAGATTTTGGGGGCATTGCCTAAGAGGCAGCAAGCCATAGTTTTTTGTTTGTGAGCTTTAAGTGGGATAAGGAGTAGGTTATTGCAGCTTCTTAGGTTTCTTGGCTGACCAGCCATTTTTAGTTTTGAGGCAAGGTAAGCTGGTTTACCAGTGTGAAGGGCTTTGTGAGTGAGACAGGAAGTTCTGAAGCTGCAGCGAGCTTAGATTTGGAGGCATTTCAGTTCTTTCAGGGCAGGGGAGATGTGGTCATATTTTTCGATTTATGTGACCATTTTGGCTGTGGCGTTTAGCATGGTTCTAAGGGGTGCGAGGTGGGATTTCACAGTGCCTGGGAGGATGGCCCATAGTCTAATCTTGACAGCACCATCACTTGTGTGGCAGATTTGAATTCGTTCGGCAGTAGGTAGGGTTTGATTTTGTTCAGAAGTTTCAGGTTGTAGAAGGCACTCTTTGCACTGTTCTTTATATGATCTTTCATGGTCAGTTTAGGGTCTAATGTTATTCCTAGCGATTTGGCAGAATCGGTTAGGGTAAGATTGCAGTTGAGATCGTCTATGGAGTTTAGCCATTCTTGCATTTCAGAGGATTGCTTTGAGTTTGATATAAGCAGAATTTCTGTCCTATCTTGGTTGAGTTTTAGGTGCTTGCGAGATAGCCAGTGCTGTACTTCTTTGAGGGTGGCATTTAGTCAGTGTACGTCATCTAGTGAGGAGACTTCCAAGTAAAGCTGACTGTTATCTGCATACAGATGGAAGGGGATGTTAGCTTGGTTGAGAATGATGGTGAGAGGCTCCATTTAGATATCGAACAGTCAGGTGAGAGGACAGAGCCTTGTGGGACACCCCATGTGACAGTCATAGTGTCAGAAGTCCGACTGCTTATTTTTATTTGTTGAGAGCAGTTTTGTAGAAAGGATATGAACCAGCTTACGACCACCCCTTTCGTGCTGATCCTCTTTTGTAGGGAGTCCAAGAGAAGCTGGTGGTTGACCGTGTCGAATGCTGGAGAATAGATCTAGGTATATGAGCAGGCAGTATCGGCCAGTGTCCAGGGATTTGTGTAGGGCATCCACTAAGTTCAGAATAGCTGTTTCCATGCTGCAGCCCTTTCTGAATCCCGATGGATGAGGGTCTAGGAGATTGTAGTTTTCAATGTGTTGGTTTAGTTGAGAGAGAACACATCTTCCTAGGGTTTTGGCTAGAAAGGGGAGTTTGGAGACAGGTCTGCAGTTGTTTGGGTCATTCGGGTCTGCTCCGGGATTTTTGAGCAGTGGTGTGACTTGAACGAGTTTCAGATAGTCTGGCATCACTCCAGTCATCAAGGAGCTGTTTATGATCTTAGTCCAAAGGGGTGTTAGCGCATGGTTGAGTTTTTTTGCCAGGGATGCTGGGAGGGGGTCCGCAAGGTAGGAGGAGGGTTTGAACCTAGCCAACAGAGTAGAAATGTCCTCCCCCGAGATTGGGTTGAATACCTTCCAGTTTTTAGGAGTTTTATGAGGCTCTTGGTTACAAATACATCTTTTGATTTCCTGTGGGGTGCACGTTGACAGAGTAGAAGTTGAGTAAGAAGGAGGGATCTGATCTGCCTTTCTGGGAAGAGGATTTCTGTTGGAAGGGTGGTTGTGATCTTCAAAGGAGAGCTCTATTTTCTTGATGTTATCATTGAAAGAGCTGGCAAAGGTGTCACACCCTTCTTTGGCGGTCTGAGGGTTTTTTAGGGGTGGCTTGGAGGTTTGTTGTTTAATGATATTGAAAAGCTCTTTAGGGCAGTTTTTGGCCTTATCTAGAGCATTGCAGAAAAAGGTGGGGGGTTTTTGTGATGTATTTTTTGTATTTTCTGTGTTCCATCCTGAGCTATACTAGGTGGGCTGTGGATGGGTTAGTTCGCCAGAGTCTTTCTGTCGCGGTAAGGTTGAGGTCTTTATTAAACCAGGATCTTGAGGGTGTGTGTCTTATCCTTTTCAGTTTTAGAGTGGCTACTTGATCCAGTATGGAGGACATTTTTAAGTTGTAATAGGTGGTGAGTTCAGTTGTTGAGAGGTTGTCTGATGTTGGGGGAGTAGTGATCCCATTCTTTCTTTGAGGTCGGCTAAGGGAATTAGTCTTACGTTTCTCGTCCATTGGAAGGGTTTTCTTTGAGCGCGATTGGTGGTTAGGTGCAATGTTGATGTGGAACAGAATGATGTGGTGGTCCGACCAGTCGACAGGAAGGATGCTGTTGATAGTGTTTCTTCCTTGGCTATGATAGCATCCAGGGTTGAGCCTTTGCTGTGGGTTTGACCTTTGCATTGCTGGGAGAGGTTGTTATTGAGTAGGAGGTTGTTTATTGATTGGATTAGAGCATTATTTTTATCATTTCAGTGAAGGTTGACGTCCCCTAGGATGGAGTTTTCGGCATCCGAGAGTAAGCAGTGTGTTATCAAATCTGCTAGGTGTTCACCAAAAGAGAGTAGGTTGCCTGGTGGGTGGTAGAGTAGGTGACAGTTCAGAATTGTATTGTTTGCCATCCTTATAGTGGTGGTGAGAATTTCAAATGTACTATACATTAGGGTGTCTGTTTCCTCCATGTTGATGTTGCTTTTGTGTATAACGGCAATGCCTCCACCATGGAAGTCCTTCCTGTTTTTTTTGATGATCGAGTATCCCGGAGGGACTAGTGTGTCCATTATCGGGTATGAGCATTTGCTTAGCCATGTTTCTGTGTTGAATTTTATATCAATGTCATGGTTCAGGATGACTTCTGCTAGTCCTGTTGCATGCTTGGTTGCAGATTTGCAGTTAATAAGCATACATGCAGTGCTTAGGATCTTGAGGGGAGAAAGTCAGGTAGATGTTAATGAGGTGTGCTTGTGGCCTGGTCATTCTCGTTGGTGTTGGGTTTCTTCTGAGGCCTGTGATTACCTGAATCTTAGAGGAGGGGGATGATTCTAAGAGGTTCCAGATTATAAGATTTGGCTAGCTCCGCTGTCTCCCTTGGAGACATCGTGGAGATTATTCTTTTAGGCCTCTGAGCTCTGTTGGTGAGAGGGTTTGTAGTCCAGCTTTGTGGTTGTGTTTTGGTTTGTCCTTGGAGTAGTCTGTTGCTGCATGTAGGGAGAGGTGAGGGTGGTGGGTAAGTTTCGGATAAAAGTTTAGGTTCGTTAAGATATTGCTGAGGCCCTGGATTACTTTGTCTAGTTCCTCTTCCATGCGAGTTAGTTGCTCATTTAGCTTGGATAAGAGCATTTGATTTGGGGGGGAGTTCAGGTGTTTCACTTTCGATTGTGCAGGGAAGGGCTCTAGAGTCAGAGAGTGTATGTCAGTGGCATTGGGAGTGTAATTTGAACTGTCTTGAAGTTCATTATTTTTGATTTCTGGATTGGTTGGTGAATAGTGTGGGCCCCTTTGGGATAGTGCCCCCAGTGTATTGGTGAAGGACGAGGGCAGATAGTATGATTTGGGAGCATGAGCAACTCAGCCAACATCCCGAAAGGTCAGTGAGGAAGGGGAGGGTGTAGTGGTTTGTCTGGGCGTGGTTGTCAGAGGGTTTGTTGGGTTGCGGAATGGGATAGATGGTGATGTACTGAGCTAAGCTGGGTGTTTGGGCTCGGCTTGTGAGGGTGTTGGTAAGTGAGTGAATCGTATTATGGGAGTGAGGTGTAGTGGTGTGGCCCTGTGGGCTATCAAGTATATCATGTTCGTTATCAGTTGAGGTGACGGCAGGGTGATTTGAGAGGGAGGGAGTGCAGCATGTGGTGCAACTCTTGCATGTTTCATTATGTGTAGATTCTTGTAGGGGAGAGTGACTGGGGGAAGGGATATGTGAAAGTGATATGGCTTTTTCAGTGTAGGGAATATGGATTCGAAAGTGTGTAGGTTGTCGTCATTGGCCTGTATTATTATAGTTCAGTTTCTGAAGATGGTTTTGGTAGCATTGCCTTTGAACATGTGTGAGTTGGAGATTGATAGTTTGTGTCTGTATGAGTTTTGTTATGATTGCTTTTTTCATTTCCCTGAACTTGTAATGTAAAAGATGAGATCTGTTTTCTTTGGGCCTTTAGATGCGTTGTAGTAGATATTGGTGATGAGTAATTGAGGGTGTTGTTTAATCAATTTGTATTTGAAGTTCTTAGCCGCTGTTGTGGAGAGGTTGGAGGGAAGGTGATGGAAAAGGAGCATGGACCGTGGGGTTTTAGGATGGAGGGTGGTGCAGGGGTGGAGGGCACTGTGGAGGCATGCATCTTGTGACCTTTAGGGGAAGTTCGGAGGTCCTATAGGAGTGTTGTATGACCAATTATAATTGCAAGGGTAGATATTTCCATGACTATTATTAATATATGAATGATGTATATGATGTAACAATGTTGGCCTTGTCTAATGCATCATTCTGTTTGGGTTAGAACATGAGGTCTCCAATCTTTTCTTTTAGTAAGAGGTGCTTATGTTCAATTGATCTTTTTGATTATCACAACTTAGGGTAATCAGTGTTTTAGAGATTGTTAGTTGGCCTCCCAAAACGAATGCAATCCTCTTTAAGATCACTCCACAAAATTGCTTTAGTCATGTGTCTGCATAAATCATAAGTATTAGACCACCAATACATCTGCAAAACCTGTCATTATTTGACAGTCCAATCTGAAAATCTTATTATCATCTAATATCTTCTGAAAATGATTTGTTGCTGTATAGAAGTTATCTCTAGAGCAACTGACTAGTTAAAAGTAGTATTTCGCATCTCAACTTCATTGCTGGAACTTTTTTAAATCAAAATTTGTTTAAACACAAGTACCTCTTTAGTTTGTTTGTGCACTCATACAAACAATATTTTTCAGTATCTCATTGGAGCCTGGAGATATATAAAAAAAAGGTGGAGATATTTTGATTTATTAACAGTTTCATTCAATGTTTTGTTGCTTTCTCAAATGGACAAAAATAAATCTCAAAATGCTAACCAAGTAACTGTTGGACTGTGTGGCTTGAGCCCAGCAATACTAGATATGTGTGGGCTTTCCTAAAAATATAGCCTGCACAATCAATTATGCAATATTAGCCTAAATCACACAATCACTGTACATGGTGTACGGTTTGTTCGATGATAGATATCAAACTCTGGACTGTATGTAAAATATCACAAAATGCATATGTTCTAAATTTGCATGATATAAAGAATCTATTGGTGCAAGCCAGACCTTGCTTGCCCTTAGTGGCAGGCTTGTACAACAAGTTGAACATGATATTTGTCTTATTTTCCAAAAACATACAATTTTCTTCAGTTTCCCTCACACAGGAACATATCTATGCCAAGGCTTGACCCCCATTTGTGTTCTTCGGATGCCCTTGAGTGTGAGGGTACCAAACATATATAGGTTTCTTGGGGTTGGAAGTTCCAATGGCCTATAAACTTGGTCAAGTGCATTTGGGAAATTTGGAAAACAACTGAAAGTAAAAAGCCGGTTTAGGATATGTGCCTTTCTGGCCACAGTATCACATATAGGTTATATGTAAACATATCACACCTGTATTTACACATCCTAAAGTTTCACCCTTGCTCTGACTGGCTGGCCAGTTGAATGCTTTGAACATGATGCTATCCCTAGTTTTAGCATTTCTTTTTCAAAATATCATCATCTACGCTTCCTACACAGGAACATATCCCTGAAAAGGCTGGCCCCAAACTGTGTCTCGTGCATGAGGGTACCCTGCATGTATGGGTTATTTCTGTGTTTAGGGGGCCAATAGGCAATCCATTGGTGCAGCTTGTCTGAGAAAATTGAAAAGCAACTGAATTGAAAATGCTGATTTAGGGTACCTGTCTACAATGTAATTTATGTGCTTCGCAGGGCTCAAGCATTTTCTGCACTTTTTTGATGAATACCCAGCAACTCACTTGTTTGAAAGTGTTTACCTACTTTTACTGATGCACACACTCAAGCTGTGACAAACTGGATGTGCAAAAAAAGAATTTGATCAGACTGGCTGAATTCCAACAATTGCTAATACATGTTGAATCTACAAAATTCCAACAATTATGATTCTGTGAACAAGAATTGAAATTTTCATGACCAAAGTGAAATGTTTATTCATCTAAGTTGCAGTTAGGTGTTCAACATGCATTGTGAATGTGGCAGCCTAGCGCAAATGCAGGCACCCTTGCACAAGGGTGCCTACGTTACAGGCAGGATTGTTTTTGTACAGGCTCAGATGCATTTGACTCTTTCTTTGTGTCCTGCAGAATGCAGCAGAAATAATGAGGAGAAATAAAATATTTCTCCTTGTTACCCCTCTTTTGGGAACGCATAGCATTTTTAAACATTTCCAGATTTACTAGTCTTAGTATATCTGGGAATGTGCCAAAATCCTTGGGTGGATGCATGGGAACACCCACGCTCCACCCATGGAATGCCTAACCAATGCAGAGCAATGCAAGGCAGCTACTTGCGCTGCCTTGCTTTACTCTGGATTTACTAAGCTACGCAGAGCCATGCAAGGTGTATTTGAGTGGCTTAGTAGATCTCACTGAAACCCTTCCGGTGCCTTGCAACTCAATGGCAACGCAAAGGTTCCGTAAATCTGGGCCATAGTTTTTAGCATCTATATGAATACAATAAACCGGAAATATAGGAAATGCTTCATTTACGGATGCGCTCTTGTTGTGGAGGACCTTTCCAATTTTTTCACTTATAGATGATATTGTAGAATGATTTTAAAGCTACACCCTCATTGGTTAGTCCCAAACAACATAACACTTTTCATACACAGAGACAAGAACACATTCTAAAATGCTACTTTTTGTATATCCAGCTGACATATGGTTGTGGACATCCAGAACAGGGCCGTGCGGGCGGTGCGGCCACACTGACCGCTGACCTAGTGGGGGCACTGACCTCACGGGGGCGCTGTGTTTAGAAATAACTTACAATTTAAAAGCAGCTTCTGCAGAGTACCTTGTGCGTCCAGCTTTCAGGCAGCAATAAAAATCTCTAGATAACTCTTGTGATTAATGTTCCTGCTAGATAGCGAAATCAGAGTTTTGTCTTGACTCGCCATTAAAGTAGCACAGAGGGTTATTATGCCTGCTGCAAAGAACAGATCTGTATTTTATGTGGATAGCTGAGTGGATTAGTAAAGCCAGCCTTTACCAGTGCTTTTAAACCAAATGAAATGTATGGGAGAGAGGTGTTATGGAGAGTTGAGGAGCACTTTTGCCATGTGGTTGTGAGGGAATCCGAGGAGGAGGTGTTGGGGGTGGCAAAAAAGATTGTTGCACCAGGCGCCACCAGAGCTAAAACGGGCCCTGATACAGAACATAGTGCAGATGGCGCAGTGCACAGAGACAAGGTGGTAAATCCCCTTCAATATAAATAACAATCAGTCATAATACATTTTCAAACACAAATGAAGTATTCAGCAGTAGATACAAATACTATACATTCAGTAATAGCGACGTTTGTTGAAATATGAACCTCCATCACATCAGAAACTTACCAATAAGTCTATTGCATCCAATAGATTACTTACCACTGCATTATTGTGGTGCGTGTTTTATTAATAGTTTTACCCTTATCTTTGTTACCTAAGCCTGTAGCAGACCTCCCCAACTGTTGCTACTCATTTACTACTGTCTATGGCTGATGGAGCAGGTGATAGGCTCAACAAGTTCAATCCTAAGAAGTAGGATATCCTTGTGGAAGAGGCCCTATACAACTGCAGCTAGCTATATGGGCCAGCAGAGTCAGATAAGCTTTATACATTCAACACACTTATATTCAGTTAGTTAGGAAGACTATTGGGAGAGACTTGACACACTGATCATAATGTATTAAATGTCACATCCACCATAGAACAAAATGTTAATAACCTGATCTTCAGGCAATTTGTGCTTTACTCAAAGGCTACTGCTGTACAACATTTTTTGTCCACTTTCTGTGTCTCAAATTTGAGTATGATTATTATATTTAACATATTTTTTACTAAAGAATATTAAAAACACAGTACCCTGTGCAACCACCAAGCTTTCACTAGTAAAAGTGAATATTTAACCTAAAAGACACACATATGCACTTTTAATTCATAAATATCTGCCTGAAAGATTTTTCTGGGTCTGGTTTATATTTTATTTAACTATAATACGACAGAATTTTGTACGTAATGTACTCCACAAACATTAATGATTACAATACAAAAGCAAATTTTAAATGGTGAGCCACATTACTTTACTAGCCAGGCATGTTGTGATCACAAACAAATCAGTCAGACATCGTTAGGGCATGCAGTCCCTCCCTTTGGCATGGGGAAGCTGAGTGGTCGACCAAGGCAACAACAACCAGAATTATAAAATGAGTAACATCCAAAGTTTCACAAAGCATGCCATGTTCTCTGATTTAGTTTAAATGTTATAAATGATTTAAGACTTGGCACTATCTGAGCGATGGGAGGCCCTGGCTATGGAAGTTACCTTTCCAAATGCCAAGTTAATGGGGACTGTGCCTTTAACACTTTACAGTACATTCGACTTTAAGGATGGCATTTGGATGACATTTGGAATGGAGTCCTTTCTGCATGAACCCCAAACATCTTGAGGTTAATTTTTTTCAGGGATAGCTACTCCATCTCAACCCAACATATAGCCTATACACATAATTATAAGACAAATACTACATATGCACTTGTAATGAGGTGGACACCCTATCTGTTACAGTGTCATGGAGTAAATTGCCTAAAAAGTAATACATCTCTACCACAGTAAGATCTTAATAGCATCACACAACACTGAGTGATGGCCAAAGTGAAACTGACATACTCTCTTCACAGTATGTGAGAAATTGGGTTAGTGGTTGGGGGTGGGGGTGGTGAAAGCCCACTCAAGCAACAACTACAATTCTCGTCAGGGTGAACCACAAAAGTCACTAAATTAACATGTGCTCAACCCACTGGTGGCTTGGCACCTTAACTTAGAGGCAATTTGTAAAGTATTTATGCAGCACACAAACAGTAATAAAGTAAAAAACACAACACAAGAAAATCCCACACCAATTTAGAAACACAGAGTAAAATCTAATAAATAAAATGAGACCAAAATTAAAACATCTAGTCAGTAAAACCGAAGATATGCAAATTCAAAGATTTAAGTAGGTATAGCACCTCCAAGCGCAAAGTGTCACTCGCAATCATCTGGTCGTGCTGGACCAGGGGAAAGTCACAAGTTCAGGCCAACAGAGATGGAGCGGGGGCTGGATACAGGGACCAGGTTTGTTGCACTGGAAAGGTTACCTTTTCAAAGTCCGACGCGAAGAGTCCAGTTCGTGGTGGAGGAGACAGTGAGGAGCAGGGAGAGTGTCGCTGATGTTCATCACTGTAGCACAAAGAGCAGGCCCGGCATCACAGATGGCCCACCCTGTCAACGCCTAGTCCCTTTTGTCTTACTGTCTGGGAGGAGTACACAAAGGCTCACTGCCAACTACACATAGTCATGTGACCCATGATACAGGCTGCAGGCATCAAGGGGTTAGGACAAGAAAAGGGCCAATTTTCTAAAAGTGGCATTTTTGCAATTGTGGCTTAAGATTCAACTTTACTATTAAATAATGTTTTAAATTACAATTCATTTGAGTTTAAACATAACATTCCTGCCTGTTCCCAAACAAGTTATCACTTATTAAATGTAATAGGGTAATCCAATTTTACCCTATGGGAGAGGTAGGCCTTGCCGTAGATAAAAATAATTTTAAGAGTTTTTCACTACCAGGACATGTAGAACTTAGAAGTACATGTCCACCTTTTTATATACACTGCAACCTGCCCTATGGGCTGTTTAGGGCCTACCCTCAGGGTGACTTATATGTATTAAAAAAGGATGATTTGGGACTGGCAAAAGATGTATTTTGCCAGGTTGATATGGCAGTTTAAAATGGCACACAGGCAGCAATGGCAGGCCTGAGACATGTTTAAAAGGCTACTTTAGTACACAATGAGTGCTGTAGGCCCACTAGTAGCACTCATTTTACAGGTCCTAGGTACATGTAGTACCATATACCAGAGACATACAAGTAATTCAAATGTGCTGATTGGGTATAAGCCAATTTTAGCATGTTTAAAGGAGAGAGCACAAGCACTTAAGAACTGAGCAGTCCTAAAAGCTAACACAAATGGGTTCAGAAACAGGAGGGATGAAGGCATAACATTTGGGGGCTACCCTGCAGAGAGGGCCAAGTCCAACACAGCAATATTAAAATACAACAATAATTTGGATTTGTTTGCAAGTTGTTTGACATGTTACTCCCTCAAAACATAACAGATATCTCATACACCTTATTAGAGCACTGGAATGCCGAGTGCTCTGTCAAGACAATGGAGCAGCAACAACCTATAAACAATTGTATAGGACAACTGCTTTCAACATTACAATGTCCTAATCCACAACCTCTTCATCTCTCTTTCTGATGCCTCTCTGGGATATGTGAATTAGGGTGAGGAAGAGAGAGACCGATGCTGCGGACCAGAGTACAGAGCGAGCCATCCACCCTCCCTCCTCCTGTAGCTCATTGCATTACTACAACCTTGAAAAAAAGGAGGGGGAGTTGTGCTCAGATCACATCTCCCTGGCTCTGCTAAAGAATGACAAACAGTTTGGCAGCTCTCAAGGAGAAAGGAGCTGACTGTTGCCTATTTCCACAAGTCTTGCTGTGTGTGTGAATATTAGTAACTGTCAAGCACACGCAGCAAAATCTGTGAAAGGCACTCAGACCTTGGAAGCCTGAGGAGTTGTAAAATCCTTGCGTCTCCCAGGAGGCTTTTTTTTTTTTAAATTAGAAAATTCTGCCCTCATGGAGTGAAATTTTCCAACCGCCCTCCGTAGTGGGCTATACCGGTTATTGAAGACCCAATCCCTTGTTAAAGGCCTCCCCTTGGGCTCTGTCCTTTGACACTGGAGCGTGCCATTAATGCCCAGTATAAGGCTATATTACAAGTTACATAGTATACCATGCACTTGTAATAAGGTTGATGGTCACATTTATGACACAGTAACATGCGTCATAAAGGCCACATTCAGACCCAGTATATGTTAAATAAAAAATCTCAATATATATATATAGAAGTCTGTATGATAAATTGTGATGTTTAACAAAACATAAGTATTAATAAATATTTTGTTGATTTCTTATCTCCCTCTGTATAGGTCGATCACCTTAAAAAGAAGATCTGTCAGGTCATTGCCACACAAGTTCCCTAAATGGGGTTTGCAAGTACAGTGCCATAAAACACTGGGAGGACCTTCAGTGGTGGACCCACCTCATTGCTTTATCCAAACTTGGAAGGTCCTCCCAGCAAAAAAGGCGAGTGCGTCGGTAGCTGACCCACACGATGTGGCGCATTCTAGCAGTGGCCGAATGTGACTTGGATGGGGAGGTGAAGGCCATGGAGCATTGACAAGGGGATTAGTTTAATTACATGAAAAATATCTATGCTGTTTTTAACCTTTCTAATAAAGTTTTCAAGTTATAATATAATGTCAAAAGATTTGAAAATATAATGAAGTTCATATTACAAGTGCCATAGAATACAATAGACTTTGGGCCTTATTTAGAATTTGGCAAACAGCTACTTCATCACAAATGTGACAGATGCCCTGTCCACTTTTTCACATGTGCCATTGGTTATAATGCATTGTAAAGAGGCAGACAGAATATCCGCCATATTTGTGATGCAGGCCCATTGTCGATAATGTAGTTGCAACTTTGCAGATAGGATATGTGTGACATTAATGAGGGTTATGCTCTCAAAAACAGTCACAATCTGCCCTTTCTTCGAGTAGTTAATGAGACTCACACTTCTGAAGTGCATATAGCAAGTTTTGGATTTTCTCATATTTATATTAAACCTGATGTGTTTCCACTGCTGTACTCAAATTCTGTGACATGGATAGTACACCTTGGCCATTAACTCAGGCTGTATTTTGTCCTGGACATCAAAATCCTGGCCAAGTATATGAACACATAGTTGTTCAAAAGGTGGCCTAAGCCTTCACACACCCACAGATTTAGTTAGAGCTTAGGTTGATATAGTTATACAAGTGTGATAGCAAGTAGATATAAATGTGAATGCTGGGCATAGGCTACAAGTATATACCATGCGCAGAATAACACTGTCAACAATCATTTAAAGTGAAAAGATACCAATATGTGGCTGATTTTGATTTTGGTAGATGTGATAGTCCTTCAAAACATTGCATAACACACATATACCATTTTCCTACTGCATTAAAGCATTTCTTTTTTTTAAGTTTAGAATGCTTTATTGAGATAATAAGCAAAGTAAAACATCAGTACATGAACAAGTAGCATGTAGTATAAGTAAAAAGTAAATATGATTACAATGTAGTGAAGCCCTCAAAAGGGAAAACCTGTACGTAGAGTAAAAGAATTTAACATTTTGGAATTTTAAAAGAGAGGAGAGAAGAGAAAGAAGAGAGGCGGGGGAAAAGAGGGGGAGGGGAATGCATCAGAAGTTAAAACAGTTATGTAGAATAATGAGAAACAATTATACATTAAAGAATAATAATAAAAAAAAATAAAAAAAAGGATTAAATGGTACCGTGAATACAAGAGAAGTCAAGTAGCCAACCTGGAAAGAAAAGAGGTTAGTGGGGACCACAACAAGTCTTTTTTGATCAACAGAGGTAGTGAAGTGGCGTGGGCACGATCAAGCCTATGATGATGACAAAGCAAATTCCAAGAGGCTTGATATTAAATTTTAGAGGTGTCCTTCCAGTTAGTGGTGATAATCTGAAAGGAAATAGCTAAAAACAAGTCGATAAATTTGCTCACATTGCTCTGAGCAACCCAAATAGGCGAAGAACTACCCAAAAATACATGTACCATATCAAAAGCAACATTGGTAGATAGTATTTCATTCAATTTCGACCATATACGAGACCAGAATGATTTGACCAAAGGACAATGGAAGAACATATGAAGAAAGTCACTGTTCTCGTGGGAGCATGACCAACATTTTTTGGAGTCTAACAGTTTGAATTTGTACAGGTCAGAAGGGGTGAAAAAAAGTCTATTATAAAAGTAATACAAAGTCTGCGTGGTGCTAGCTGAGCGTGAGGAAGTATGTATTTTTGACCAAATGGAGTCCCATGTGAGAAATGAAAAGTCTTGGGCCAAGTCCTTTTCCCATAAAAGTTCTAAGGTGGATTTGATTCTAGTATCAACAGGATGGGATAGTATCTTGTAGATGACAGCTGCTTTAAATTGAGTAGAAAAGTCAAGTGGGGAGGAGGAGGCCTGGTCGGGTGTATCAGAGGGACAGCCCTGGGAAAAGAAACAAATCAGAGACTCCCTAAGCAAAGGGTAATGAAGGGCGTGTGTGGTAGAGATACCGTAGGACTCTCGTATATCTGAGAAGTCCATAAAGGACCCATCCTTCAACAAGTGGTCAAGTGTAATAATGCCTTTGTCAATCCATTCCTTCCAGAATAGAGCTCTGTTATTAATCTTAAAATGTTTATTATACCAAATTGGAGTGCGTGAAAGTTGATTCGCAGAAGAGAGATGAGTTCTGAGCAGAGAGGTTGCAAGTGCTTTGTAGTGAGTAAAGGTAGGTGAGGAGAAACACTTCGGAAGTTGAGATAGATGGGTAGCTGTGATAAAAGAAAAAGGTGAATATTGAGCTTGTTCTAGCGAGCTCCAGGCCGTTATGGGTGTCAATGCGGATTCGGTTAAAAAAGTCCAAATTTGTTTCAAGGTGAATGCAGAGTGATAACGTCTGAGATTAGGGAAGTTGACTCCACCTAGCTCTTTGGGTTGCTGGAGACGAGAAAGTGAAATCCTGGCCTTGCGGTTGTTCCACAAAAATTTGGTCAAGGACGATTAATGGTACTAAAGAAGGAAAGTGGGAGGGAGACCGGGAGCATAGAAAGATAAAAATTGATAATTGGAAGAAGCATCATTTTAATTGTAGCTAATCTACCCCACCAGGATAAGAAAAGTGGGGACCAGCTTTCAGTGAGAACAGAGGGTTTTTTAAGTATGGCCGCAAGGTTGACTTTAATAGTTTCCCTAATGCTATTGGCATATGGAATACCTAAGCATTTGATACTTTTGGTGTTCCATTCAAACCCTGTGTCGTGAAACATATGAGAGAGGCAGTACTTATTTAAAGGCATGACTTCAGATTTATCGATATTCAATCTATAACCAGAGACTATGGAATAATATTGTAATAAGGAGAAAAAGGCCGGCAAAGAAGTAGACGGATTGGAGATATATAACAGAATGTCGTCTGCATATGCAGTAAATTTGATGTCGATATTTTTAAATTGGAGACCTGTATATTGTGATGAACGTCTAAGTTTTTCTAAGAAGGGTTCCAAAGCAAGAATAAATAAGAGTGGGGAAAGAGGACAGCCCTGCCTAGTCCCTCTAAGGAGTGGGAAATATTTAGATTGACAGCCATTCACCCAAATTGAGGTAGAGGGAGCAGAGTATAACAACTGGATGTATTTAATAATAGGGGGGCTGAAGCCGTGCCATTTCAATGCGCCAAAAATAAAATCCCAATTTACTCTATCGAATGCTTTCTCAGCGTCTAATATAATAGCAGCAACTGGTGAATCCATTTTTAGAAGCCAACTGGATAATGTTAAGGAAGGTTCTCGAATTATCCGTGATGGATCGTCCTTTAACGAACCCTGACTGATATATATTGATGAGGTCTGGGATTATCTCATTGATACGAAGGGCAAGAATTTTGGCAAAGATTTTACCATCTGTATTAATGAGGGAAATGGGCCTGTAATTTTTACAAAGAGAGGGTCTTTATCTTTTTAGGGATCAAACATAACATCGCCTGGGTAAAAGAACCACGTGACTCGCCGATAGTAAGAAAATGACTTATCAATGAGAATAACTGAGGGACCAGAAGTTGTTTAAAATGGAGAAAGAATCGGACAGTGAAGCCGTCCGGGCCAGGTGTTTTGTACTAGGGCAAGAGATTAATGGCATTGATGATTTCTTGTTCCAAGATAGGAACATCCAAAGATGTGAGATCAATATGATTTTCAGGAGATTTGGGGATAGTCTGAAAAAAGGAGTCAATTTGTTCAGAAGAAGGGGTGGACTCTGGGGTGTAAAGGGAAGTATAATAATCAGTGAAGCAATCAAGGATCTTATCATCTGTAGTATGCCGAACTCCGGAGTTATCTGTGATGGCCACAATTTTAGATTTTTGCTTTTTGATTTTAAGATAGTTAGCTAGAGATCTACCTGCCTTATTCCGGCCACCGTACATCTTGGCATTAAATTTGAGGAGATTGTTGCAAGCTGAATCCCAAGATTGTTTGTTATATTGCATTTTTGCTTTGATAAGATTTGACAATGTGTCGGGACAATTGGTGGTGAAGTACTTAGGTTCTAAAGCTTTAATTTGCTTTAGGATGGAAGTTGAGTCCATACGTGCTTTCTTTTTTTTCCTGGACACAGTCAATTATGAAGCCCCTGGCAGTAGCTTTGAAGGCATCCCAAATAAAATGATATTGAGAATCAGAAGAGAGATTATTGCTAAAAAATACCTGTATAAAAAGTGTGAATTGTTCGACAAATTGAGAGTCCAGGAGAAGGGAATTGTTGAAACGCCATCGACGGGATGAAGAGGCAGGGGAAGTATAGTCCATATCTAAAATGACGGGGGCGTGATCTGAAATAAGAATGGAGCCAATCTCTGCATTAGTCATGAATTGGAGGGCTGGTTGTGTGAGAAAAATGTAATCTATGCGGGAATGAGATCTGTGAACAGGAGAGAAAAAGGAAAATTCTAAGACATCAGGGTGAGAGGTTCTCCATGTATCTACCAGTCCTCTAGAGGTGATGGCCTTATGAAAAGTCTTCTGCATCTTGTTAGGGATATATTTAGTTTGAGATTTCCGGTCTAAGAAGGGGTCCATAAGCTGATTGCAATCACCACCCACGATCAAATTATCAGCAGCATGAGAGGAAAGAAGAATAGAAAATTAATTCCAAAAAGATAAGTCAATGCCATTAGGGCCATAAACATTACAAAAAGAAAGGTGAGTATTGTTGACTTTGGTATTAAAAAAAAGCCATCTACCATTAGCATCATGAAATTCATTATGCAATTGAACATTTAGAGACTTATGAAACAAAATAACAACACCGTTCTTATTATTCACTGCCGGGAAGCAGAAAACTTCTCCTACCCATTGTTTGCGCAGTGAAGACAAATCTTGTAACGTAATGTGTGTTTCTTGTAATAATGCAACATGACATTTCAATTTAGCAAGGTGAGACAAAACTCACTGTTTTTGACAGGATTGCGAATACCTTTAACATTCCATGAGATTACACGAAGGCCATTCATCGATAAAACTTAAGCAGAATTAAACATGAAAGTAAATGAAACTTAAAGAATTAATAGAAAAAATGGTGCGAGAGACCAATCAAAGAGAGATATGCCAGTGTCGAAAAGAGACAGAAATAAGTAAAAAAAGATATATAGAAATTGAAGAGGAGCGAAAAATAGGAGATAACAAATAGGAAGGAAAATAGAATTAATAATTTGATGTATCCATAAGAACAAAGGAGTAAGAGAACAGTGAAGAACCATAAATGGAAAATGGAAAAAGGAGGTATAATGAAAAATAGAGCGAAAAAGCAAGGAAAGAGGGAGAAAGGAAAAAAAGATGAAAAGAAGAGGAAATGAAGAGGGAGCATAATCGCCCAGAAAGAGATAGCAAAGAAAGGATGACGAAAAGCCAGAAGGCTTTAGTCATAGTGATCAAAGACAAGAAGAACATTAATGAGGGAGGGGGGGGCAAGAAACAAGGCGGCCATGCCACAAAAACGGGGGAGGACACCGAGGAAGGAAAAGTTTACTATTAGAACAAAAAGGAAGAAATAAGAAATAAGGACAAAGTGGCAAACATACGAAACAGAATGGAAGGGAACTTACCAGACAATAGGGAGACAATGCAACGGAGTAAGTCATACATGACAAAACATAAGGAGAACGTGGGTAGGAACATCATCATCGGGAACTGAACAAGACCTCAATGTGCCCAGTATCATCCTAAACAGGGGGCCATGCTTCAAATGCGGGACCGCAATCTCTGAAGGAGCCCTTCAGCGCCGACCGGAGCTCGGTGTCACGGAGCGTTTCAGGTAGCGGCCATCTTGAACCGCCGCGCGCACCCCAAAGCATTGCATTAAAGCATTCCTAAAGTCTAATGTGTTGGCCAAAATGTGTCTCATACATCAAGCTGTTTAGATGTGACACACTGTTTGAACCTGGATGACAATTGCACACACTTAGGGAATTTTAGCTTCACTTAAAATTAGTTCATGAACAGATATTTTACATGATTTTAAGATTTGCAGAAGTGCAGTCTATCACAAAAGTGATAGAGATATAATCCACCTTATTACCAGACCTCAACACGGGCGCACCTAGATCCAAAGTTCGGGGGGGGGCTAGTAATTCAAGCTACAGCAGTGGGGCTACCACTTCACGCAATGCTGTCAGAAACATCCTCAGAGCCAGTGTGAGAGCACACATTGCCAATAAGTCTGACTTTAATCTGCTAACACATGCAAACAATATTCATGCATGTCTGTTGTTCATGCTTTAGCACATTAATGCCAGATCTGTTGGCTTTGCCAATAATTTCCACTCAGACACTAAGCAATGCTGAAGCTTCGAGAGTTCCACCAGACCTGCGAGCATCGGATGTCAGCAAGATGCTCGGTACATAGTCTTGTACCTGAGTGCATATCTTACACATAGAAAAGAAAGCACTGAAGCCTTATTGAAAGGTGTCTTTTCATACTAAAAGCAACATAAGACACATAACAAACAAAAGTTTCCATGGAACAAGAATATGTGTATAGCGGATCTCCTAATAAACACAAGAACGGGCACCCACAGACATCGAGAAATTGACATTTAGAAACTGTGTTAAAGGATTGGAATGTGTACTGAGATAAGGAAACTTTTATGGGGCTTCTATCGAAATGTCATTAAATGAGGGGGTTCACAAAGAGCTCAAAAGTAAGGGGCATTTACAGAGTGGAATAAGTGGTATAATTAAACATTGTAAAACATGTATGTTTTTATATTTATATAGCACATACTTAGCTGGGGAGTACCGGAGCATTGTACATTTTGGGGAGTGAGACTGCATACATCAAGTGAGGGTTTAAATCTTTTAATTATCCAGTTACACACAATCACACCATTATAACAGATTAAGTGATTTGCCCAGAACTGCACAATTTCCAGTGAAGTTCCACAACGGATTAAACACTTGGTCCCCAGGCAGACTTAGGGCCTGATTACGAGTTTTGCAGATGGGATACAAACGTGATGGATATCCCGTCCACCGTATAACAAGTTCCATAGGATATAATGGAATTGTAATTTGGCGGACAGGATATCCGTCACATTTGTGATGGAGTAATCCTGTTCGCCAAACTCGTAATCAGGCCCTTAGTCACTACACTACTCCTTCTTCCTTAGTTGATGTAAAAAACACATTAAAAAAAGGTTAGGAGTTGAAACTGCTCCAAAGTTTCACCTTCACCAATCCTCGTGAACGCTTCTATTATTTATTGATATTTTCCTGTAGGCACTATGCTGTGTTCCCTATGCTGCCTAGTAAGTAGACCAAATGCAAATTATTGTGGTATCTAGTTATTAGACAGGGTTGCACCTTGATTACATTATCTCTTGTTTAAGGTTAAGGTTTGTCTACGTTCATATGTACTTTAACTCGCACTCTGTGGCGCGGTGAAGTCCGATCAAGGGACGGGGCACTGAACACTGAGGCGCCATTTTGCATGACAGCACTCTAGTGTTTCAGGCGCCCGAGTAACCTTTGGCATAAAAGGATGGCTGCAGCCTGTACGCGCCCGTCCGCGTTCCGACTGCGGTCAAGGCCAGGCACCATGCTGGCGGCAGTATAAAGATAAAATTCATAGCCACCTACACCTCAGCAGAGATACTCAATTTGAGACCGTGCAGACGTTGATCTTTCCACAACCCTAAAGGGACCTACACATAACGCAGGCCACACAATAGATGCCATATTCTCTAACACCTCACTAGACCTCGGCAGGCCAAAAGAAGTTCCTCAGTCAGATCATTTTATACTATCCTTCTCCTGTCCTTGGTCCCTTCCATAGTGTCTAGGAAGAACGGGGCCTCTTTCTAAGAATCGTGCCTGGAATAAGGTGGATGTATCCCTACTGAAGGATACTCTACCTGCCACCAAACCTACACTAAAAGATGACATAGTGTTAGACGAGGTCAGTGTGAACAACTGGCTCGCGGAAGCCACTTCTCTAGCTGACCCTGAAGTAAGTGACAAGACCCTTAGACACAAAACTGTCCACCCCTTGGTTCACGAGTGAACTAGCGGAAGAAAGAAAGCATTGTAAAAAGCTAGAACGCACATGGATAAAACAATATAATTAAACCAACAAAAGCCAGTACAAAGTGTCTCTTAGCACCTATAACATAAACCTGAAACTGGCATGTCACAATATTTACTCTAATATAATTGGGAAAGCAAACAATAATGCAAAATAAATTTTTGAAATTTCATCTGATTTTACAGACCCTGACGGCCCTGTACTCCCCCCTTGAAACAAGCGCCTCTCTGTACTCAACTGAGCACATTTTTGAAGATAAATTAAAAACATTCAAGACAACCTCGCAAAAATGAAAGACAATGAGCCCTTGAGCGACACATGTAATTTTAAGCCCCTGGCTCAGGATAAACTGATGCAGTTTACCCCTCCAATGGTCGAAGACCTGAAAAGTTTCTTCGCCAAAAGTAAATCTGGTACCCCCCTTCAATCCGTCCCCCCCCCAGGTTGTGAGGCTTGTGGGGGATAGCCTATGCCCTATTTACCGTAATCTTTTTACTACTTCTCTTTGGTCTGGGATAGTACCCTCCTCTTGAGAAAAGGCAAACGTTATTCCCCTTTTAAAAAAACGAAGGCAAATACTAAAATATTTTCGCATTTTAGACCCATTTTACTGCTCCCCGGGGTCTCCGAGATTATTGAAACAGTCGTTAATACCCAGCTAACGCTATTCCTGCAAACTCCTACACCCATCACAATCAGGCTTCAGGGCCCTTCACAACACAGAGACAGAACTCATGGAAAATACAGACTCCATCAAATTAACGCAGGACGCTGGCCACAATGCTGCACTAATTTTGTTAGACCGCTCAGCGGCATTTGACATGCATGAGATCTTGTTACACCAGCTCACACACATTGGGATGGAGGGGAAGGCCTTTGCCTGGCTGGGTTCCTTTCTAGAGGACAGGGAACAGGCAGTATGGCTCAAACCTTTTTTTCGGAAGCTAAAACACTCAGGTATGGAGTGCCTCAGGGCTCAGCCCTGAGCCCCAGACTTTTTAATATATATAGGATGCAGCTGGCATACCTTATTGAATCCTTTGGTATCCAGGTGGTTTCCTATGCAGATGATACTCAAATTCTGTTGACCTATAACAACAATATGGCCATAGTTACATTTGCGGCCCTTATGACAGTTGTGATAGCATGGCTTAAGACCAACTCCCTATAATGGAACCCTGAAACAACTGAGGTCATGCTGTTTGGTATCGACCCACTGCCTGGCTGGTCAGGGGCCTGGCCAACCAGCTGCACTGCCCCCCCCCCCCCTGGTGAGGAGGTGGGAAGCCTAGGGGTTCTTGTCAACACACATTTATCCCTTAAACCCCAGATTTCAGCTGTGGTTAAAACCACATGCAGGTTACTAAGGATGCTATGGAAATTCCTTACATTCCTGCCCTGGGAATCTCAGAAAACAGTGGTACAGTCACTGATCCTATCTAGACTGGACTATGTCAACATCTTGTACCTTGAATCCCAGAATATCTTATTCAGAAACTGCAAAAGATACAAAACTTGGCCTGTTTAATCTTCCTAAACACTCCTTGATCTCCCAGTACCGTAACCAACTGCACTGGCTCCCAGTAAAGAAAAGGGTCATTTTTAAATCCTTGACGGTGGCACATTCAGCTTTCTACAAGACAGGTCCGAAATACCTACATGACAGGATGACTTTATACTGCCCCAAAAGATCCCTGCGGCCTCAAGTCGGCCTGTCTTTTGACCATCCCCTTCACCAAATGAAAGAAGTGGGGCAGCTCTGCCTGCTCAGTTCTGGTGGCCAAACATTAGAATGAGCTCCCCTTTCACCTCAGATGCATTCCAGATAAAAAGCTGTTCCTCAAACAACTGAAAACTCACTTGTTCAAGGGGATAAGGTGGGCTCGATCTTCGCAATGGCTACATACCTCAGCGCTGGGGCACTCTCGCAGTTTTCGAGAGCTCTACAAATTATTCATTCATTCATTCACAATGGGTTAAAGTGTAACATGATATAGAACAATAATATTTACGTATTTTAATGGTTCATTAATAGTGATGCATTTCCACTGTACATCTCAGGGTGGAACATAGTTCATAGTCAAGATTATGAGTACCTTTCTTTTGCTGTGGTATTTTCTCTAATTTAAAATAATATACAAAGGGTTGACATATAATTTTTCAGTTTTTGTCTGTGCAAACCTTTCTTGAAATGGGTATGCAGTGCTGTAACACAAAAGCCATAAGATTGCAAATACCAGCTATAAAAAGACAGTTACTGTTTTGAGCTGCAGGTTAAATATCTTTCAAAAATGCAAATACATGCCTAGGCCAAACTTGTACTCAGTCACAATTTCTTTTTCTATAAACAAAAGGGGGTTAGCTAAAGATGTCAAAATTTTAATGTGTTAAATAAAAAAGGAGGGACTGGGGACTAAAAGACATCCAGCATACGTACCCCTGCAGCTAACTTGTCAAAAAGAGGTATTCAGTTCCTGTCATGGTGTTAAGATCTACCAGGAGGCAGGGTGGGGGAATGCTCCCTTAGGAGCAAGGGCCCTCACACACCCCAAGGAATGTCATGCTTCATCATTGGGCAGCTCCTCGTTGGGAGCTGCAATGCCCAACGGGTCCCGTGTGGGGGCTCTTTGCCAGAGTTCTTTTCATTTTGCCGATGTGAGTGAGGTGTGGTGGTGAAATGTGTGAATGACTGTGAGTAGATTTGAAAGAATGTGCAATAAAAATAACTAAAGGAGCCCAAAAAGCTATTTAATCACTGGGTTCCTTTATTATGGTTAAAACGTGGGTTCAGACGAGAGATAGATGTAGGATGTAAACCTCAATAATTAAAACCACAGAATAAGCCAAGAATACAAGCGAGCAAGTCATTATCTCCACACCGTTAAGGTCCCTCATCCCTCCCGATTTGATAAGTCCCGTTCATGGGACCATCAGGTGTTTGCCTCCATCTACTTTGCACTCTATCATTGGGCATATGCTACATGTGATATGTGTGACTGGCTGACATGTTTTTAATTTCCGGGTCAGACTTTTTCATACCCATAATGCATCAATGGTGATAATGACTTGCACGCTTGGCTTATTCTGTGGTTTTAATTATTGAGGCTTACATCCCACACCTGTATTGATGGGGATGGCGACCTGCATGTCTCTGTTTACAAATGGCACAGCATGATGATACTGCATTTTAACGTTCTATTCTCCCATTACCTCCTCCCTCTCCAGGTCTCCCCCCAGAAGGTATATTATATGTCAGTGTAATTTACTTAGGGTATGACACTATCTACATGCACTGGTTCACCATCCCTACATGAATAGATAAGGATTATTGGTCCTGATGAAATGCCATGATCTTTTAGACAATAACAGGCATGAAACATGTTGATTCTTTATTACCTAAACAATATTTCCATGTATGTTTATAACATAGTTGATTCTGGATTAATTGAAAATCTTGTTTTATTGTGAAACTATTATGGCCTATGGCCGAAATAAAGTATTTAAAATGAAATGACTCTTTATTTCCTTATAAACACTGGTGCTGGAGTGGACCATTACATCCATCTCCCGCCTTTATTAGACTATAATGCTGCTCTACAATAATCGGTGCCACGTACAAGGTTTACATGAACTTTTAGTAAGTACTTCTAGTGCAGTGCCATACTGTGCCGTATTAATGTCAAAACTACCAAATGTTAAAGAAATACAATTTTTAAAATTTTATATATAGTTTAATAAATCAAACAATAGGTTTTTGTACAACTGGCAATCTGAAGTCGCATATTTGAAAGGGCTTTCATACCCGTTAATGAGGAAAAAAGAGTTTTGGTGAAATAAAACAATTGCTTAATATCACACAATTTAAGAGGGAAGCCACGATTTTTCATGGTTTTTTGGTTTTACTTTGTACAAATCAGCCAGTAGATTGGGTATATATTTGTTTTCCTAATGCTCACGCTTTGTTTTTACCTCTTTGTGCATTTTTCTGTAGTTTTTATATAGAGCGAACTTGACCCTGCAGTATGGAAGCACTTTATGTGAGGACCAATTACATTACACAAGGTCCTATTCATTATTTATAGGCACGGGGAGATTAAGTGATTTGCCTAGACTCACAGGATGTAGAGCAATACTGAGCCTGGAACCTGGCTTCTCAGCTCCAAAGTCGGTGACTCTTGCCGCAATGCAATATCCTGGGTGGAGTGATGGAGTGACGGTGGCAAGCTGAAGCCACATGGAAGTTAGGCTCGTTATGGACTCGAGGTTTCAACAGGACTTTGAGCTGAGCCAGAGCCAAACTTCAGGCTCGAGCCTGGCTCGAGCTTTCAGTGGCTCGCCCACCTCTAACAAAAAAAATCTCTGCAGCAGGTGCCTTAACCACATAGGATATTTTAAAATGCAGACTTTGCAACCAATTAAGGAGAACAGATTTACTGCCACATTTCTCTTTGTTGCCAATTTGTTTGTGGCAGAGTTTAAAAAAATAAATGCATGGGTTGAGGTCCAGATTTTGTGTTGGGATTGCAACACCTTTTTGGCACTACTTAGATGCAGAATCTCATGTGTTGAATTTCGTAATACACTCAAATGGACTCATGATAGCCCTGCTAAACATATGTGTGAGGTGTTAAAATCTGACGTTACTTCTTGTGATGTCACTTCCTGTGGGTCATGGGTTGTGATGCCACTTCCTGTGATGTTGCACACCATGATGTCACATGCCGTGATGTTATGTGCCATGATGTCACTTGCACGTTTCCTAACTTGGTCAGTCCCCCCTACTTTGTTTTTAAGGACTTATGCCCTGATGGAGGGGTAGTGAAGCAGTGGTCTGTAGGAGGCTGGGGTTTGAGTGCCACAGCAACTATATTTTGGCTGTCCATGAGTGCTTCTTCAACAGGACCTGGGGGTGATTTGGGACATGCTACTAGTGCCAGGGGATCAGGATATGGCTGACTACCCAGGTCCATCTTCCACAGGGTGCCAGTAGGGTGAAACATTGGGTTTTTCTGGTATTGTTTAGGGTGTAACCTACTGGTTGGGTGAAGGGGGCTCCACCTGGTATGAGGGAGTGGTCGAGTTCCCCTTGCCAAGTACTAAGTAGGGGCCCTAGTGGAAATCTTGTAAGACCGAATCACATTTTAATGTAGATGGTGCTTGATGGGCCAGCCCCGTGAGAAACTATGATTTTGAGAAATTTCAGACAGAAAATGTTATACATGTTATTTCCAGCACTGTGTTGATATGGATGTTCAATGCACATGATATAAATATTTTGACGGGTGTCAGTATCAAGAAATTATACTTCTATGTCTTTTGGAAAATAAATACAGCCTGAGAATCCTTAATTCTCAAAACCAAGTTTGGTAATATCAGGCTACTTCATTGCTTTTATGCTGGGGTGGGGGAATGGGGCAGGTTTACTGTATTTACACAGATGTCATCACCATTCAACCTCTGTGGGTCCCTCGCCTGTGTAAAACGTGAACTCTTGTCTCTGGCATCAAGCTTGAGCTCTAAAAATCCCGTCTTCAGGCTGACATTCAAAAGAGGCGAGGCATCTGGACTGTGTCTCAGCAGAAGATGCATTAATGCTCAGGACTGGAGTTGCCAGTTGAAAGATGGCATGCGGTTGTAGGAGACAGGGTGGGCACCAGCTGATTGCAACAGTCGGTCAGTTTGAGGGACAGCAGGTACCAGGGGTTGTGCAGCCAAGATGCATTTCAAATGTGCCTATGAAATGTGTCTGTGTCTTTAAGTTCGAACTGGGTACCCTTTTTTTCCATGTTTTCCAACCACCAACTGCCACTCGTAGAGATGGTAAGAAGGCCCAAAACGTAAACAACACAAGGGTAGAGCGGTCTGGGGTACCCCATGATGCTGTGGCCGAAAACTTTGGTGGGCACATTGCCAAGTACTGTTCATGCATAGTGCCATGCTGTTCCACTCTGCCAGTCCATTAAACATTCGCCCAGGGCAACAGGCACACACAGCGTTCTGTGAGGTGGACTGTGAGAGGTCAGCACCCAGCAGCCCTCAACAAGGCGCAGTGAAATATTGCACCCCACGCACGTCCCTACTGTGGTGCACGCACCCCGCCCTACCCAAACTGAGCCACATAGCAATCAAGAGGTAGAGGAGCACAGTGATTGGCTGCCCTCCTCTGCTGCCTGTTTACAGACTGTTAGAGTAACTGTGTGGCATGACAGGCAGATAGGAACATTTTAGTCAGAGGCTGCCTGTGGGGCCTTCTTTTAAAAATCCCTGCCCAAACTATTAAGTGCTGATGCCTCCCACCATCAACCACCAAAACAAACTAACTGCCCAGACTACCTATTAGCCAATATCATTATGCACATTCTTAGTTTTCAGCCAGTATTTGGAATTTTTAGAAGCAAAGTAGAAGTGCTCCCCTATAGAATGCAAGATGCTTTTGGTAAAATATTCTGGACTGCATAATGGACACTGTATCATTACAACATCGTTTAACAAAATAGAGGAAAAAAATGCTCCCTTTTTTTTGCATTCATATAGCCCTTGCTACTGCTTGTCATGGGTAATACGTGCTATATAAATGTAATTACGTATAATATAATCAGAGCCAATGGAATTATGCGATTGGCAGCTGCAAAATTCTTCTCATAATGATGGATCTCAAGCATTTGCCATATAAGTCATCATCTGCTGCATAATCTGCAAATTTTACCCCCCCAAAATTTTGTCTCTAGCTCTAACGGTTATAAAGTTAATAAAAGCACAGCAACATGTGTTGCGGCGCAGTGGAAGACCCTTTGTAAAGGTTGACTGGTCACCTTTCTGTTGCTTAAGGCATTGTTTGAGTGTTAAACAGGTACTAATGAGGTGCAACCTATGCCCAGACAGTGTTAACAAGTATAACAAGCATTTGCAATGCAATAGGTCTCGCATTTACACGAGTTTAAGCTATTGGCATTGTAAATGACAATGCCTTTTAGTTATGCTTTAAAAACGAAAACAAAAATAAAAGGCATTGTCATTTGTAATGTCAATAGCTCAAACTCACGTAAATGCGAGACCTATTGCATTGCAAATGCTTGTTCTAGCTTGTATTGTTCACACATCTGGACCGCAGAGTCACGTAGCTTTCAAACGAAACAAAATCATGCCTTGTTTATTTTGGAACTTGTATTCTTTGCCCTAATAGAAGGGGGCGTGATAATTATACTTTGTTTTGGGATACAGAAACGCGCAATCTGTTGAATATCCATCTGAAGCAAACACAAGCCTTCGAAAGAATTACATTATTTAACTTGACACCCCGAGCCACAAGACGAATA
The DNA here is from genome assembly GCA_963921515.1 of Calotriton arnoldi. Taxonomy (NCBI): domain Eukaryota; kingdom Metazoa; phylum Chordata; class Amphibia; order Caudata; family Salamandridae; genus Calotriton; species Calotriton arnoldi. Next base: position 76,916 of record CAWUFW010017833.1, read on the forward strand.
CACTGCAAGTACTCCGACCCCCTCCTCACACTCTGGCTGTGAGCATACTTTTACGCTGTGTATAGCCGTGCTGTGTCCTCGATGACCTTCCTCACCCCAAGAAACAGTCCCACGACGCTGCCAGCCCACTGCCCGCTGGCGGCATATCCCTGTTCTAAGGACGCCTTGGCCATTTTATGAGCTGTGATGACGTCAGCAGTTAAACTGGACAACGAGGAAGAGGCTGGCTTTAGCACCCTAGAGTTTTGTCCCTCTACTTTCCATGCAAATAAAAAACACGAGCACCTAAAAGGGGGAGGATTTTTCAGTGGCACCTTTCAGTAACTACAGAAGGATGAAGAGCAGAGGCAAAAATCTGACCCCTGGGGTCGGACAGAAGGCCATCGGTGTATTTACACCACGCTTGGAGGATAGCGCCTGACTGGGAGGGAGGGACGAGAGGGCAGCTGGAAGGCTTGTTTACCTTCTTCGCTTCCCCTCCTCCCCCTGGAGACTCAGCTTGGCATCTGCAGTGTAACGCCGCAAGTGAAAGATCCAGTCCGGGTGGGCGGGGCCAAAAGGAGACAGGGCGGTAACAAGGAGGGACTAAGAAGCCTCAACGTACTAACCTGTCCATGGGTTATTATTAGGCAATCGGTGGACAGTCGGCACTTCCTTCGCCACAAATCAACACAACACAAAGATGCACAGCGACATGAAAGCAGCAGAGCAAGAGTTGAACACGCAGCGTATTTCCCCGAACGTACTAACCTGTCCGTGGCTCCCTGTCACACTGGCGAGTACTGGCGCATATCACTCACTCTTACTGCCTCTGTGTCTCTCTCGCTCAGTCTCCCCATGAGCCTCTACCTCCCTCTTTGTCTCATGGCTTGCCCCATTCTAGTTAACACGCAGCGTATTGCCCCGAACGTACTAACTTGTCTGTGGCTTATTGTTAAACAATCGGTGGACAGTCGGCGCTTCCTTTGCCACAAATCAACACAACACAAACATGCACAGCGATGTGAAAGCAGAAAAGCAAAAATTGAACACGCAGCGTATTGCCCCGAACGTACTAACCTCTCCTGTGAAAGCAGAAGAGCAACAATTGAACACGAAGCGTATTGCCCCGGACGTACTAACCTCTCCGTGGCTTATTATTAGACAATCGGAGGACATTCGGCGCTTCCTTCGAAACGCATCAACACAACACGAACACGTGAAAGCTCTTACTGCCTCTGTGTCGCTCTCGCTCTGTCTCCCCGTGAGCCTCTACCTCCCTCTTTGTCTCATGGCTTGCCCCATTCTAGTTAACACACAGCGTATTGCCCCGAATGTACTAACTTGTCTGTGGCTTATTATTAAACAATCGGTGGACAGTCAGCGCTTCCTTCGCCACAAATCAACACAACACAAACATGCACAGCGAAGTGAAAGCAGATAAGCAAAAATTGAACACGCAGCGTATTGCCCCGAACGTACTAACCTCTCCTGTGAAAGCAGAAGAGCAACAATTGAACACGCAGCGTATTGCCCCGAACGTACTAACCTCTCCCGTGAAAGCAGAAGAGCAACAATTGAACACGCAGCGTATTGCCCCGAACATACTAACCTCTCCGTGGCTTATTAGACAACCGGAGGACATTCGGCGCTTCCTTCGTCACGCATCAACACAACACGAACACGTGAAAGCAGCTTCACTTAAATGAAAAACTGCCTATAACCAATAATAATAATAAAGAAAACAGTGTAACGCTGCAAAAATGTATGCTATGCATAGACGTGAAAGCAGATTCACTTTAATGAAAAAAGTGCCTACACCAACTAATAGTCAATAGTGTACTGCCGCAAGTACACGGTGCAGTCCGGATGGTCGGGGCTAAAATTAGACAGGGCGGTAACAAGGAGGAACTAAGAAGCCTTCTGTACAATCCAAAACCAGCGTTTAGCATGGATGATGACGCAAGCCAATGAAATGCAGGAGCGGGGCTTAAACACCACTTCTGAAATCTTACCGATTTACAATAAGCCTCGCAGAGCGAGGAGCGCATGCGCGCTCCAGCGCTAGGTCAGCGAGACCTAAAAATGACAAAATTGTGAAGTAATACTATCAGAAAATGTGCCGCATTACGCTGCATAGTTTGCATTTTCTTGCCACATAATCTGGTCACACCTGCTGCATAATTTGGCCCTCTCCTGCCGCATAATTCCAATAGCCCTGAATATAATTTGTCATTTGTGCCTTTTTTACTTGGAAGGTCTGAGGTTAACAGCCAGGTTGGGAACAGGGCAGAGATCCTTTCAAGTGCAGATGATGCCTCGGTCATTACGATGTTAATGAGCAATCATTTCTCTTTCAAAAGAATGAGGAATGCTAAAGTACAAGACCCTGTAAAGCCAGAACCACCACCATGGAGTCCGTGAACTAGCATATATAAATTACTGGTGACCTCATCCCCTCCCTTGAAGACACTTTCTAGCAGCATGAGAAGCTGAACGTGTCTCTTAAAAAAAGAAAATGTTTTCTCCAACGCCCGCTTCCTAAGCAGTGCTCAGTCCAGGCTTTCCCCGAGACAAGTGCCCATGAAGCTTCAGCCTGGGCTACAGCACATGATGGGTGGGGGTTTGGGGGTGGGGGGCTAAAGCCTTTTTAGCCCAATCGGCGTTGTGCCCCTGGCTCAACAAGACATTCATCTTTTAATAAGACAGAGAGAATATTCATGACATTTGTGATGGCGCAACAAAATCAAACTCAGTCTCTTTATGATGTCCCAGTGCCTGCCCTTTATAGACATTAGTATGCTAAAATGTTACTCTTTTGGACCTCTTTTGATGTGTATAACTCTTGCTATTGACCTGAAGTGAAGTGAGGGAGATGTTGACCAGACTGCGGGGTACCAGTAGGAGTTGTAAGGTGGAGCCACCTACAATAAGGGACCCAGTGGCAATGAGGGTAAAGCAGCTAGCCAGGAGGCCACTAGTACACCTGATTCTGGAGCTTCCACCTCTGGCATGCCCCTTGTGATGAAGATATAGAGAGCACAGGCCACAACACCAGTTCCTGTGTCTGTCAACACCCCTACCAGCAGCTCCACCCTCACTCCTGTCCCTTCCGCTACAAAGCCAATACCCAGTCTGTAAATGGATTACAGTCTCCTTGGTCCCGGGCACCTCTTCCCTTACCCTCATTCCACTACCACCGGTGTCAGAGGAGGCATTGGAAGTTCTAAAGCTCCTCTCTGTGGGGCAAATTACATTGTTGCATGTGATCCAGGGTGCCAGTCAGCAACTCTCATAGGTTTTTTACATCCTGAATGGCATGTACTCATCCATGTCTGCTTCACAGAGAGGCCCTGTCTCTGGTAGTGCCTCCTCTGATACCAGTGCTTACAGCACAACTTTTCATCCAATGGCCCCATTCAACCACCTGCCCCTACTCAAATCTCTGACCCCATTCCACCATTGCCCCCATTCAAAGCCCAGATGCTGTTATAAAGCCCACCCCAATTACACCTCCAAACCCAATCCCTCCACCTCCCTCCACCTTTACACATCTTATGAAAACACCACATACCACTAAACATTCTTATACTCCTTAACACTCATATACCCCAAAACCTTGCTATTCCCATTGTCATTCCTCCCCAGAACCCACACCTCTAAATAAATCCTAAACATTGCACCCCATCCCAAAAAATAAGTGCCCATACATCTATCTGCTCCAGGTAGATGAAGAGTCCCATGAGGAGTACACTAGTAAGAGGTGGAGACAAGATGAAGGCCTGGAGCCTAAACCAGATGGTGATAGAACACCATTTTATATTGCCAAAGCCTGCACTTTCATTTTTTTCTCAATTCTAAACTGCTCAGAGGAAGAAGATTTTTATCTCTTTTTATTTTTAATTTATAAAAAGTTATAAGTTAACCTTTTTGTTTGCTGTTTACTTGTAGATATTTAGTTTTTAAAATGTTATAATATTTGCCATATCTTATTTCAATATGTTGCTTATTGTAACCGTTAAATTCCATTTCCAGGTCTTGTGATTTCCTATGTTTTTCATTGTGGAAGATGTGGTCCATTCACATCCCCATGTGTGCATGTTGCTGTGACGGCCCAATGTGTGTGGCATTCAGATTGGGAGTGTATGCAACTACATTTAACTCTACTACTTTTGTGATTAAATGTAGGAATACCTTCAGATATTAAGGTTTACATATAGTCTATGCCATACATTATACGCTTATGCCTAGCTTAGGTATATTGCTGCAATATCTGGCATGTGAATGTGTGTCCTACCCTTGATATTATGTGCAGTTTTATAGACGTAACATGTCAGTGATTGGGTAGTGGAAATATGGTCTTGGGAAACACTGTTGAATCATAATTGTGATGTGTCTGGTAAGAGGGTAAAGTGGGATGAAGGGTAGGCTCAATATAATTGTCTGATTTATCTAAAACACTCCAATTTGAAAATAGTATTAATGCACAATTTTGGGCAAAAAAATGTAACAGCTTAGTAGTAGAATGTTGGCATTATGTTTGATCATGTAGTTTTCTTAAAAACTGTGTATTTACTTACTGACTTAAAATGTGGCAGAAAAACTATATCAAGTGTCTATTCAATACAGATATGTAGTGTGAGGCATGTCGCTAGACTGAGAAACGTGGTAAATAGTTTCCATTGCTCCCTCTGTTTTTTTTTTTAGAGTAATCCATCGTTGACAGAGTAAGAAAAAAGCAGCAACTGGTTTACAGAATTTGTCAGTAAAACCGTCATGCTGTAAATCTGATGGATGGGCGTCAATGGTGGCGGATGGGTAATCATATGGTGTTTGACAACTCGCCTACATCCGACAAACTCTAAATTAGGCTCACAGTCTTTTGAATAGCAAATGGAGTGCCTTTAAGGGAGAAACCAATCAAGAAGTACATTTAATTAATATGACAAATACTGGCATATGGGAAATATATGGCAGTTGCCTGGGCAAAGCAAAACAATGTGACCTAGTGAGGAAGCCAGTTTGCCCCTACTACCACAGGATTCCCAGTGGCACCTTTTCGATTTGCTTAAAGCATCAACAATCTGTGCTTCAGCTTTGAGTCAAATGTTTGCAGGTAATATTTAAAAAAACAATTAGCTGTAATTACAATACGTTCTAGGCACAAATAGACTTTTCTAGTCTGAAATATTGTTTTTTCAAGAGATAAATCGGTAGATCGTGATAGAGCAAATATTTCAAAACCACATTACATGACACTTTACTGATTATGACACAAAAATTTGAATGTGCACTTTGCACAAAATACACAAAGTGATACAAAAATGACAAGTGAAGTAACAGCACCGTAAAAGTGTGCTTGAAAGAGTTAGAAAAGGAGCAAATACATTGCTAAATAGTTATAACACTTATTAATAGATTTTCATAACAAGATACTCATGAAATTATGTTTTATTATTCACATACGGATGAAAACTAATGAATCTAATCATGAGGCCTAACAGTTCCATTGCCTTTCATTTCAAATGCATTGTAATTAGATTGTGGTGCAATTATGCGATAAAATTAGCTAGGAAGTTGAAACTTACAGAGGTGATAGTAGAGACCTTAATGATTTTAAAAATGTAGAATGATGTAGAATAATTTACATGTATGGATGTTGAAAAGTTTTTGTCAGTAGACCATAGCTAATGCTAATCAATTTTGTGTAATAATACATTGGTGAAATATTTATTATTATTCTTTTATAATGAAATAATGATTTGATGTATTATATTTGATTCCAATTATGTTTAACTCATTTAGAGCTGATGTATGGATTTTAAACTTTAAACATATTGTTTCTTGAGCTGCAATTTTCCCTTAGCAAGCATAGTAATTCATTGACATTTTTGCAAATGTTGCTTTATTTGATCTGTGCATGTTTCAATATACATAAAAAGGATATTCTTTTGAAGTTCATGGTGGAATGGCTCAGTGGGAAAATCAACTCTCACACTATGCCATAGCCTGTTACATTGTAGATTTTCTACTGTTGGCTAACCTGTGAGGCCGGGAGATCCAAGTCGTTCACATGAAATGCTTGGAAAAGAATGCAGGAGTAACTAAATGTATTTTGTGACTACATACATAAACTACTCGTACAATGGACTGACTAGTGGAGTGACACCACATCATTAAGGTGTCATAAGGACTATAAAAGAAGAAATCCCAAAGGAGGGGCAACGCCATACTTTGTTCCCTTCTGAAAAGACATCTCTATTAATTTTTCTTTGGGACAACGCATTGTTTTATTTTCCTTTCTTTGAGAGAGAACGGAACTCTTTTCCTATGACTTTATAATCATCCTTTAAATTCTGTTGTGGACTGCCTTTTTGCTAATGCTCTTCCTGTAACCCTTCTTTGCCAAGCAAATTGATTTTTGCTTCTTTTTGCCAATGCTGATGGACTTGCCCTTAGAGGACTTTAAAATTGATTATTTTACCCCTTTGCTTTGAATCTTAGATAGAACTAAACTATTCGTTTGCCTCTAATGATGGTAGAAGCCTGTAATCTCATATCTGATGTTTGTTTAAAACCATCCTCTTTGGATTTGAACTTCTGACTAAATGTTTGGTCTAGTTCTACATGCTTTAATCTTCTTGACTGAGATGCTTGAGACATTTCTTATTTGTATCAATTTTGGAACCTTAATACAATAACTAACTATCTAAATTGCCTGAGTCTATTATTGTGCCTTGATGTTCTTTATTTGAAACTGCATCGAATTACTCTCCTAATCTAAATGCGTTGTAGGGAAAATCAGCAAATATTTTCAGAATATCAAGTTCTGCTTTTATTTTGTGCGCAGAAGCAGAACTTCTAGTTTGTTTCATACTGGTTAGACTTAATTTCTTTAGAAGATTGGGACTCCCCATTGCAATACTTTATTTTTACAGCATGGTCCTGAGAGTAGTGTATTTGAATCGAATTTTAAACTTGTGAGTTAGTCACCAATCAATGGTTCTCATTGGGTGTCTGACGTTTGTGTTTTAGACATCCTCATTTCCACCCCTCCTATTGGCGGAGAAAGATCCATCAGAGGACCCTTTGCCTCTGCGGTGAGGGGAATGCTGTAATCCATCTAGCTGTAGGGGGCCCAGTACAGTCAGAGGGATAGATGAGTAAGTAGTGAAGTGGAAGTTAAACTTCAAATATTTATAACGCTTACGCTGGATCAATATTGGCTGCCAACAATGAGGAACAAATTGCATAAATAATGAAGCCTTATGAAACTGGCGCTAGCGTCTCAAATAGAGTGGCAAATAATTTTTTTATTATTAAAATTTTCAATAACATGGCTGTACCTCAAAGTGTGAAGGCACTTTACAAGTAACAAGAGAAAGACAGAGGTGAAAGAGAATACAGTGTAAGGAAGAAAGTGAGATCATAAGTTAGAGAGATCAAGCAGGTATAGTCACTTCAGTAAGGTCTGGAACCGGTAGCCCATCAACTGTTTCTGGAAGGCAAGCAAATTTAATTGAGTTCTGAGAAGTGTGGGAAGATAAACCAAGTTACTGGTCACAGTTCCAGAAAAGGACTTGTTTGAGGCACTTGCAGAAAGACATTATACCAAGGAATCCCACTCCACCAAGGCTGGAGTGTAAAAGGCTAGCGGGGATAATTTTCTCACCTCGCAATGTGGATGCCCAGAAGAAATCTTTCTAGTGGATAGATGGCGGCCGTGTGGCATGCAATCCCCAATTCAACAGTGTCCACTACTTACATCTTTCACATTTAGTCACACAAGATGATGATCTAAATGTGGGATGCTTTATGCTCTCACAGTGCAGGCTTTGCAATATGATCCAGATGTGCAGAGGTGACATTAGGAAGGGACCTGGCCTGATTTTCAGTGTGACACATTCATGTAAATCAGCCCCACTCAACTGTTATCCAGCTGGAAGTGTTTGGCAGGGCACATTCTAGCCCTCATTTCAAGTTGGCCTGCATAGGTTTGGAAATCCCTTTTCCAGCAAATACATATATTGCAGGGTGCAGTATTTACTGTGTGAGGATTTCCCTCCAGATTAAGAGTTTTTGTCCTCAAAATGAAGGATACATGCATGAACTGGTGTTTGCACACCGGTTACTTTAGTTGTTCCCTCATTCCAAGCACTCTTCCTCAGATACATTTTGTCAGACCTTAACTCATAAATCAGATTTGGTCGCAAAGGGAATTTAGGGCCAGATGGACTTTCTGCAAACAGGGAAGGAGCTCCTAGGCCTTCATTTTATGAATTGTTGCAGCACTACTTTTTTATCAATAGGCATTGTTTTCACATACAAATACAAGATATATTCCCTTCCATTTGCCATCCTTAAAAATCACTTAGTCATGTACCTACATATTTGAGTACGTTCCCAGGGTCATAAACTATAATTTACTGATGAATACCAACTTAGGTCCTAATTTATATGTTGGCGGTATGTATACTCAGTCACAAAGGTGACGAGTATACACACTGCCAATATAATGGCCTCCCCACCCAATTTAGATGCGGGTGGACCCTAAGTTTGACTACAGCTGTGACTACTCAGTCACCGCCATAGCCAAACCTCTCTGATGGCCCAAAGGAATAAGGGCTGTCTGCGAAATGGCTATATGTCCTCCCACTCAATCAGAATGGGTGGACATATAGCCATTCTTTTACTGTCCATCACCGTTAGGTAAAACTCTGGCGGTGAGAGGCAGTAAAATGCAAATAATGCTGCCCCAGCCATGGGAGATGACTCCCATGGTGAGGGCAGCATTAGTTATTTATTTTCAAAAAGAAAATACAGTTTCCGGATTTTCTTTTTGAAAATAAAAAAGAAAACTCTTCAGTGTAGGGCTGAGTCATGCTGACACAGCCCTGCACCAAACAGCTAAATGCATTGGCAGTAACCGCCATGGTGGGGGGAAATGTCAATGCATTATAAATGACTGCTTGCTTGGCGGTCATTTATAAATTTAGTGAATGGTCCCTCCGCCATGGAGTCATTTACTCCCCCCCGGCGGAATGACAGGCCGCCCGCCAAATTAATAAATTAGGCCCTAACTCACTACTCACTTACTGTTACTGATGCACCCACATTGAAATCGAGGCAATCTAATTTGCACTCAGGTGCACAACATGCGTTGTGAAGCAGGCCAGGGGCACTTATCCAGGGGCGGCTCCTCCGCAATGGCGGAGGAGCATCGTCCCATTGGCTCAGAGCCAACAGCTAAAAACTAAAACGATATTTCATTATCGTTTTATTTTTAAGCAGCTGGCTCAGCCAGCGTGTGCAGGGAGGGGCAGGGCCGGGCCATGGGCAGGGGGAGGAGGAGGAGGAGTGCTATGTGACCTCTCTAAGTGCCCATGTGTGTTTGGTTGGCCGTTTCAGGCCGGCTAAACACATATGCGCACTTAGGTTTCTCTAACCCAGCTGACTCCCTGCGCCTGAGCAAGTGTCTTTTCAGCCCGCTCAGGCCAATCCCTGCACTGCTCTCATAGCATGAGAGGAGCGCAGGGTTTGGACAGGGAGTCTGATGCAGCCCCAGTGCCTGCTGGGACAAGGAAGAGGGAAGACCAGATGCAACGCGGGACGTGGTCGGCAACTTAAGGTAAGTTTTCCTTTTTTTATTTTTTATTACTAAACTACCTCCCCTTGCTCCCCCTCCCACGCCCCACCACCTTTCTATGTGGCACCCGCAACCGCACTTATCTTTCATTAATAATGGAAACATACATTCCTAAATTGTGCTAGAGGGATACAGTGTACAGTTGTGCATCAAGATCCTAGGACATATGATTGTATTTCATACACTAGTCCTAAAAAGCGCATCTAGTTTAAGGGCACTGTTGAGAAAGTGTTACCCTTTCATTTCTGATCAGATAAGGAGTTCCTGTTAAAAACCTATTTCTCACTTGTTACATCAGTTAAAAGGAAAGTGGCTCACTCTTCTCAGTAATCCTCCCCGTTTAAAGCACATATGTTACATTATCAAAGCATTTCCTGACACCATGACTGCATCATCAGTGTATTCTAGTACTGTGAAACAGAACAGGTTGTACTTTCAGGAGAACTAAGCTAAATAGATAATCATAATGTACTAACCATCTGACTCTACTGTGAATTCGGTTATCGTGAATGTGTCAGCAAAGCATCCAATTGTAAAATTCTGAGTATTTCCAGGGCACACAATATCTTGCATCATTTTGAAAACATTAAACAGAAATATGTGTTTTTATGTCAGGCTATTTTCCCTTTAGTGAAAAAAACGTGACCATGCTCTCGTTACTAATGACCACTCCCTGACACTGCTGTCGAGAACAATGATATTTGCACCAGAGTGGGAGTGAGAGACATGAGCATTGAACCAGTGATTGACAGCTGGCCCTTACAGGTTGTGCATCAGCTGTCTGCAAAAAGGGAAGTTGTATGTTCTTGGCCCAATGGTCCAGATTCATATATCCTCTAAAGGCAGGGGTCAATGACATCAGAAGGCTATATTGAGACTTTTGGATGAGGCTATCAAGCCTATTTGGTGGTTGGCAGAGGTTAAATGAACAAAGAAAGGTTAGGGGTACAGGAACTGGTGTGTGATGAGCAAAGTTTGCACTGTGGATGGGCATCCTAATCTTTCCTCGTGTTTAAAGGTTGATCTGTATGTTGAAATATCAAGCCACAAAAATACAACATCCATTATACTGACTGCCATGTACCTTGAAGTAAATTTAGAGAGGGAAGTAGAGGTTTACTTTTGTGAATTCCACATCTATTTACCTTGATGAGAAAGAGGGGTACATAGAGCTGTTCTTCACACTCAGGGACCAAAGCACAGCAGGCAAACATAGGTGTATGTGGGGGGCTCTATTGATGAATGCACAGTTTGCAATGCTACAGACCCTTTGAATATTGACAACGATACGTAATACATGTCACAAAGTTTCAAACACATATGAATTATACAGCATTCTATGGTATCTTATAACAATAATTGCCTTCATCCAGATATTACAACAATTTTTTAAATATCACTCTTCATCATATCACAAAGTATCCAATAATCCACCATTCACATTTTAAGATAACCAAGATCCTCCTTGGTTGTTTGACACTAGATTGGCGTTGATTATATTTGTCTAACACTACATTGGATCCAGTACATCATTTACAACTACACCATCATGTTACTATTTTTAGCTTTACGTTTTCTACTTAACTCAATCAACTATTTATTCATTTATTATCTGTATCAATATTTACCTTGTGATATAGTGGTACAACGATGTAGTGGATATCATAAAACTGTCATGCAATAAAATGCGTGCAAACTAGTGCTGGTATAATATTAACCTTTATTTTTCTTATACAACATTGTCTATCAAAGTTCACTTCGTGATAGTCTGGCATGGCTAACCTGTGCTAATTTTTTATCGCTAAGTCATATGAGTTACACATAACATCACTAATTGATCAGTACAACATTGTAGCCCTGGACATTTGTATCCCTCCACTGATGGAAAAAAATTCTACTATCATACTACTTTGATTGTCCCAAGGAGACTCTTTAATTCCTGTTCATCTCTCACCCTAACCCATAATTATCTCCCTTTCATTTACCATCATTATCGGTTCCTCTCTTCCCTCTGCTTATTTATCTGTACTATAAGCCGGTAAGTTGACTAATGCATCTCTTGTAGACAAGTTTTGTAATCCTGAAGATCACTGGTTCAAATCCATTGGGTCCACTCAGGCTTTCATCTATCTATGGTTGATAAAATGAGAATCAGTAAGTATCAATACATTGATTAACATAGTAACAGAACATTTGATGAGATCAATATTAAAGTGCATTATGTAAATGTACTAAATATTGCTTCTATACTGCATCTATCGAAAGGAAAATACCACTGCTATAGGTCTGCCTTAATGTTGCTCCTACCCTCTATGGAACCTTAGACAACTTATTTTATAAAAAATATGCCATATCCATGATCCCTTTGTGAAATTTGTGAGGCGCTGCACTTCAGATTCACTGATAGCCTCTAATAACCCTTTTTGGAAAGGTTTTTATATATATTTTCCTAAAAATGAAACACAAGCTTCACATAGCCATATAGATAATACATGTCAAGCTCATACAAAAATTACAAAACAAATTGGATAGAAGATTATTGAAGGTGATCACACAAGGATAATGGGCAGGAATAGGAAAGTCAATAAATAAATATACAAAAATGAAAAGGGGCAAGTGCAAACCGCATCGAGCATTGTATAATATGCAATTCACTACAAATATTGTTTGGAAATTGTTTCCATGTGTTTTCAAACACATAACCTGTTCCCCTTTTTATGTAGAAGCTTCTCAAGTGATGGTTGGATATGCATGTCAATAATCCATTCATTCTTGTTAAGGAGCTTGGTTCTCCTCCATATTCTACAAATGATCCTCTTTCTATAGTAATTGTCTCTAAGGGTTCTTGAGTAAATCCATTTGATCATCATAACCCAGAGTAATCAATATTTTAGAGATTGTTAGTTGGACTCGCAAAACTAATGAGATCTGCATGAAGATCACTTTACAAAACTGCTGCACTTTTTTCATGCAAAAGATCATGGGTATTAGACCACCAAGGAGGCCATTACATTCCCTGAATTTGTCACATTCTGACACATTCTGAAAAATGTATTGGGATCCAATATTTTCTCAGAAGGAATTTTTTTGCTTTATAAAGCTTATCCTAAGAACAACTGAGAGGTTAAAATTGGTATTTACCATGTTAACAATTTCCCTGCCTGATCCTTTTTTAAGTACATCAGTGTTAAATTGTTTAAACACATGTACCTTGTGAGAAATTGGGTTGTTGGTTAACTGGGGTGTGAACCACAAAAAAAAGCAGTCAGGCTTAATTTATAGGCAATGTGTAAAGCATTTATGTAGCACACAAACAATAATAAAGTTAAAACTTAACACAACAAAAATCCCAAACCAAATCAGAGAAATATAATAACATTGAATTAATTATTTGACACTAAAATGACAAAATTCCAATAAGTAGAACTGGAGATATGACTTTTTAACATTTTTTGTAAAAACTGGCACCTGAAAGATCAATGCACCAACCGTGGACATCTAGTCATGCAAGACCAGATCAAAGTCCTAAAATATGGCTGACCGCGATGGAACATTGTTCAGATACAAGAAGTGGATTGGGCCTGGTCAGCGGTTACCTTCAGACTTAGAAGAATTTATTTTCTGAGAAAAATGTTCTGAGAAGGTAACGTTCAGCAGGGCAAAGCTGCAGAAGGTGTCTGAGGTGGGAGTGTCATAGCCTGGGGTCAAAACCACAGTGAAAATGTCTACGTTCGGACTTAGTCTATGAAACAGAAATCGAAAATCTCTAGCGGGATGAGGCAGAGGGCTGCAGCCAAAGACAATTCCACAAGGCTGGGTACCCTTTGGCGAAGGACTGCTGTAAAGGATTTGCTGCTGCGGAGAAGAATATAGCGGGAGAAGCAGCAAAGTAAATCTAACTGGCGATGCACCTCAGGTGAATAGTCAAACAGCTTGGTCCTGGTCTCCTCATGGTTCTCAGAGCAGTTTTTGGTCAAAAATGTTTTAAGTCCTCAGTTTGGGATTTTGCCATCTGGGAACCCTTAGCACCACAAACAAATGGCCAAGACTGGTGGGGCACCACTTGCGGGTTTAGGACTCACTCAGACTGGATCCAGGTGTGGGGGTCAAGATGATGTGGGCCTTTTGTGTCCCTGAGGCTCAGATCAGGAGGCCACAAACTCGCCCTTCGGAGTCACTCTGGTGTTCCTGGTTTTAAGTTGCCAGTCCAGTCCTTCTTCCTCAGGCAGGAGGGCAGCAGGGCAGAAAGGCAGCAAGGCAACAGCAAGTCAGCAGTCTTGCAGAGTGACAGTCCTTTCAGCAGCTCAGCAGTCCTTCTTCCTGGAAGAGTGTCCTCAGGTCAAGAAGGGTACTGAAGAGTTGGTGTCTGAGGTCCTACTTTTATACCCTGGTGCCCTGGTTCTGAAAGGTGGGAGAAGTTTCTAGACAATAGCTTTGAAGGGCATGGAATTTCCTAAATCCCCTGGACTGGCTCCAAGCTGGCTGCAGGGGCAATGCGGAGGTGTTAAATCAGCGGCGTAACGAAACTTGAGGGGGAGCCTGCAAAGTACATGGAGGGGCCCCACTCTGGACTCACTCAGGAGCTCTCAGGTCAGGGTACTGTGCTGAGGGGACACCCTGGATCTTGGGGCCCCCGCAATGCAGGGGCTGCAGGGGTCTTTGTTGTGCCACTGTGTTAAGTTCTTTGGGTGAGGGCAGAGCACTCCTTATTCAGTTGCAAATGGGGCTGTGCTAAGCTCCGCCCCCTCAATCTGCCAGTAGATGGCCCATCCAGGAACATCTAATCACTCTATTGTGTGACTGTCTAGTAGGAAATCACAACGTCTAACTGTCAGTTATACCCAGTCATGTGACACAAGGCAGGCTTACAGGCACAAAAGGGCTAAGGGCAGAAAAAAGCCAACTTTCTAAAAGTGGCTTTTTCAAAATTGTAACAAAAAACCCAGCATTACCATTAAATAGGGTTTTTCATTACAATTCCAAAGACACCAAACATGACATAGCTACCAGCTCCCAATTGGAAATTACAGCTTATTAAATGTAATAATGAATCCCCAACGCTATCCTATGGGAGAGGTAGGCGTCACAGTAGTGAAAGATGAATGTAAATGTTTTTCACTACCGGGAAATGTAAAACTTAAAAGTCCATGCCCAACCTTTTAATTACACAGCAACCTGCCCTATGGGCTATCTAGGGCCTACCTTAGGGGTGACAGGTAATAAAGGGAGAGTTTAAGGCTTGGCAAGGGGGGTTAAATGCCAAGTCAATAAGGCAGTTTAAAATGGTATTCTGGCTGCAATGGCAGGCCTGGGACATGTTTTGAAGTGCTACTTAAGTGTGTGGCACAATACATGCTGCAGGCCCACTAGTAGCATTAATTTACAGGTCCTGGGTATATGGTATGCCACTCTACAAGGTATTTACAAGTAAATTAAATATACCAATCAGGTATAAGCCAATTTAACCATGTTTTAGGGGAGTGAGCACAAGCACTTTTGCACTGGTTAGCAGTGGTACAGTGCAGAGTCCTAAGGCCAGGAAACATAAGTACAGCAAAATGGAGGAGGAGAGGCAGAAATGTGTGGAGAAGACCACCCTAAGGCTGACAGGTCTTACATACCTCTTTAGTAGTTTTGTGTACCCATACATTTTCTTTACATTCAGGCTATGTATTAGTTCAAACACTAAATCAATATCTCATTGGAGCCTGAAGATATATTAAGAAATGTGGAAATATTTTAAATTTTCGAACAATTTTCCTCAACATTTTGTTGCATTACTCAAATGGACAAAAATAAATCCCAAAACACTAACCAAGAAAATGCTGCCCTGCATATCCAAAGTCCCGCAACACCAAATATTTTGGGTTTCAATCAATTGTGTAATGTTAGCGCAGATCAGTAAAATGTGGCAGAATCACTGTTCTTGGTGATTGGTTCATATGATGGCAAGTATCAAAATCAAGACTGTGTGGAGATTACACAAAAATAAATTTCTAAATCTGTATGACCAAAAACAAATTAGTGGTGCAAGCCAGACCTCTCTTGCCCTGAGTGGCTTGCTTATACATTATGCTGAACATGATGTATGCCAGATTGTTTTTACTTTTGCTTCCAAAAATGGCAATTTCCTTCTGTTTTCCCATGCAGGAACATATCCACACCAAGACTTGATCCCATCTATGTTTTTCTAGTTCTCTTGAGTGTGGGATGCAAGACATATATGGGTTTACTAAGTGTTAGAGGTGTCCAAAGGTGATAAACATGGTGTGGTGCATTTGGAAAATTTGAAAAACAACTTAAACTGAAAAGCTGGCTTAGGGTACATGTTTTCGTAGCCATAAGTATCCCCTGTAGGCTGTAGGGAAACATCGCACATGCAGATCTTCACATCCTAAAGATTCTACCACTGGGCGCCAGATTTCTCTCACTCTGATTGGCTGGCCCGTTGAACGCTGTGAACATGACATTATTTACATTTTTAGCATTTTATTTTCCCAATTATTGAAGTTCTGTCAACTTTCCCTTTGCAAGAACATACATTTGCCAAGGTCTAACTGCAATCTCTGTTCCCAGAAGTCTTCTGAATGTCCAGTACCAGAATTGTTTAGAGTTTCTATGGGGCAGGAGAGCATTCAGGAAATAAACTGGATGAAGTTCATCTGGGAAAGTTAGAATGCAATGGAAATCGAAATTCCAGTTTAGGTTACCTGTCTTTTGGTCCCAGGTTTCACCCCTAAATGAAAGGAAACATGATACAAGCATATAATTTTCACACCTACACATCCAAAGGCTTCTATCGCTGGGTCCATAAACTAGCGACAGTGCATCTGGGAAAACAAAAGCCGCAGAAAGTGAAATGCTTGTTTAATGTACTTGTCTACCCTGAAATTGCAGGGCCTTATTCACAAAGGGCCTCCCCACTCATGGCAGAGCCCCACAGTCCTGGGGGAGTCTATGCCCTCGGGGCAGAATCTACACAATGAGAGTTCTCATTGCAGAGATTCCACCCCGAGGGCAGGGACTCCCCCACGACTGCGGGGCCTCCTCCACGAGTGCGGAGGCCCTTTGTGAATCAGGTCCTAAGTGTTTATCCAGTGTCAGAAACTAACTATAATTTGTTGATGAATACTCTCTATCTCAATAGTTTGAGGGTATTCACCTACTTTCACTGATGCATCCACCCAGGAAAGTGACATTCTAAATGTGTAAAAGCAAGAAATCGTCCAGACTGGCCAAGTTGATCCTATAAAATTCCAAGAATTAAGACTTTTTGAACAAGGATTTGGAAGTTCCATTACAAAGTGAAATATTTGTGTACCTAAGTTGCACTTGGGTGCACAATATGCGTTTTGAATGGACCATTGACATTATCTCAAACATATGAAGTACGTAAATCCCTAGATTGTGCCAGAGTGATAAAGTCAGTGCTTAATTTGAGCCAGTGGTTTCCGGTGCTCGGTACCACCACTTAATTTTCAACACGGGGGGGGGCTTGTGACAGTCTGCCACAAGGTGGCGCTGTCTGTATAATTTAGAGATGACCACAACAACAGTTAATTATTCATTCAATATACATTAAAAATTACTATTACCTGCCGCCCAAGCCATTCTTATAGCTTTGAGGGCCTGAACTAGTCTGAATTGTCACACTTGTAGGAGTGTGATGGTTAGTAGTTGTGTTGCTACTATTATTGCCAGCGTTAGTAGGGACAATGTGTCGTGCAAGCTGCAGAGTCCTCCTGACGAGAGCCCTGGCAAATTAAGCACTGGATAAAGTACAGTGGTGTGTAAACATATTAGGACATCCGCACTTGATTGTATTGCATGCAGTATTCTTAAAAAGGAAATGCAGTTTCCCTGCACTGATGAGTAACTGTTCCCCCTTGATTTCTGATCAAATACAGAGTTCCAGTAAAAACCTATTTCACTCTTGTTATGTCACTTAAATTGAAAGTGGCTCACTTTTCTCTGTAAGCCCCGCCATTTAAGGCAAATATGTTACATTCTCAAACCATTTCCTGACAAGACCGTGATAGCATGCTCAGTGTATTCCGGCTCTGTAAAACAGATCAGGTTGTACTTCCAGTAGTATTAAGCCACATAAATCATCTTAAATTACTGACTATTTCACTGCAAAGTAAATGTAGCTAATTTAGCTATCATGAATGGGAAAGTAAAGCATACAGTGGTGACATTTTGACTATTCCCAGAGTACATGGTTTTTGGCATCAGTATGAAAACAAAAAACAGAAATATAGCAATAACTTCTGTGTTTTTGACGTGCTCTCGTTGCTGGTGATATTTCCAAGATCAAATGACAACGGTTCAGTGTGTATTACTTATAGATAATGTTGTAGAATGTTTTAAAGATCTGTCCCTCCCCCAAATTGGCGAGTCCCAGACAATATATGGTTACATTTTCATATACATAGACAAAAATGAATCATAAATCACAAAATTCAACTTTTTTGAATATTTATTTGACACATGCTTTTGGACTTCCAGAACATGGTGAAGATAGCGTAGTGCACAGTGACAAGGTGATAAAGCAAAAAGAGCCCCTTTAATACAAACATTAAATCAAAGTCATAATACATTTTCAATTACATATGGTGTATTCACCATTCTATGAAACCCTATAAAACAATAGACAAACATTTTATGCGTTCAGTGGTTGTAACATTTTTTTTTAAATACCAACCATCATCAAATCACAAAATAACCAATAATTCCTCATCCACATTTAAAAATAAACAAACCTCCTCTTTAATTGTGTGACACATTTCACATCAATTATAGTAACCTGCAATTCTATTGCATCCAGTACATCAGCTACCAAACCATTTTTGTGCCTGTATTGATCTACTATACTTACCTATATTCACCTTGTAATGTATTGGTAGGATGATGTTAGACGCAGAATAACTACATGCAATAAAATGCACACAATACAGTGGGGTATAATACAAATATCTATATGCCACGTTCACCATTGTTTTATTATGGTTCATGCCCTAATGCAATATAGGAGCTAGTTTGTCGTAATATTGTATTGCTAAATCACATAATTTACACATACCACTACTAGTTGGTCATACCGTCCTACATTGGAACCCTGAACATTAGTTATCTCAACTTAGAGAAAGGAATTCTATTATCATATGGCTTGGAAAGGCCCACGGACACTCCCTGATTCTGGCCTGTCTTTCATTTTAGAGCTAACCCACAATCTTCTCCCACTACTATACCTTCTTTCTCATCTGCTATTTACCCACTGCTTATTTACCTGAACTGATGCTTCCATTGTAGAGATCTGTGTGTGACCCGCAGGTCACAGGCTCAAAGCCAGTGGGTCCACTCAGTCTTTCATCTACCCGTGATCGATAAAGTGAGTACCAATAACTTGGTTAATAATGAACACTTATTTACAGCCTTTAGAGATGAGCCAAATTATAAAGTGAACTATATAAGTTCTACATAAATGTACGGATAATAAACGTCAAGCATAGTACAAAATTACAAAAGGTCTGTACATTGTATTATTACACCACATAGCTAGACTACAGAATGAAAAAATGTTAAGGGAAATTGTGGGTTGTAGCACATGCTGTACCATATATGTTCTTAGATGTAAAAATCTATCATGAATTGACACCAAAAGGTACACAGGAGAAGGCCAGCATGCAGATAATTGAGACTTGTTTAACAGTGCACATGGGCATCATGTGTGGGACAGTGGTACATGTCTTGACACTCTGGATCTTAATAGGAAGGAATAAGAATATTAGCAATAACACCGCATCCAAGGTGGGTAAGAATGGATCTACCTTTGTCTCTTTCAGTGTAGTATAGCCAGTGTGTGGGATGGTCTGGGTGCTGTGTAGACAGAGAGGGTGTCACATGGGGAGCTCCATATCCTCTGTAGCAATCCGCGATGCTGCCTGTAGCAGCTGCATGGTTACTTCAGAGTGCATATGGAGCAACATTCTTCCTCCCTAGTGTATCCTTTGGAAAGGGAAGAATTATTACAACTGGACATGCAAAAATATTTATGAGAGCAGAGTAACACCTCCAAATGTCCACCTCCAATATTATGTGAGGCATCAAAGATGGATCAGTGACTTAACCACTCCCATCAGTATTTGACCACATTTGAATTCTGGCAGGTCCAGCTCAACCTTTCGCCCTGCTAAGGGCAAAAAATTGATTGTCATTATATTGGGAAATACTACCAGTTTTAAGTTCCAGGTCTTAGAAAAGGCCCCATGGCGGTATTAAGATCTGTATTAAAATATATCATCAATGCTGCTGGCAGATAGAAAAATTGGTGTGCTAGTATTGTGTGAAGCACATCACCATCCATCCATCATGGCCAAGCATGTTTAAAAGGGGTAATCTGACTTGCGGGAAATGTGTTGAATTGTATGTAGGCCAACGTTTCGTGAACTACATTCAATGTTTGAAACAGGAAATGACGTGAGTAGTAGAGGTGGAGTCAGCTTGAGCTTTATTGCAGCAAGGTCCAAAATCAAATGTTGCTTTCACTTTTACCTTGCTCCTTTGCTCCTGTGATGTATTTGCATGCTGCACTTGCTGTCACCTCTCCTAGATGTCACTTTCTTTTCAAAGGGTTTAAATGAAACCTTCTTGCAAAAACGATAGATGAAAATAATTTTGGACTGAAAAAAGCACAGAATGTAAAACTTTATTATTATGGAGCAATCTATACTAATTTATATTTATAACTTCAAGCTTGATCTTCTGGTGCAAAGCAGCCAATAGGTTGGTAGTCTTCTGTTTACAGAATAAGTGGTCCAGCAGTGCAATCAGACTTCCTCTCTGAATCTGTATTTCCTGTTTTTATCACAGGCCCGGTGCACCCCAATTAAGACTCTCTTTTACCACCCAATCTTGGGTCAAAGAGGCCACGTGATTACTTTCTTTGGGTACCACTTGCACCCATCTAAGCCCGTTTTCATAGCATCTATGTAGCGATAACCCTGTTCAAAGGGTTCACACAAAGCGCCTCCTGCAGGAGGCGCCATAGGTGACTGCTCTGTGCAGATATGGGTCCTGTTTCATAGTTTTGTTTACCCACTGCCACAGTAGCACTGGTCCACTTCTTGATTTTGCAAAAACATACATTTGGACGGTAAATGTATATTTGCGCGCCAACATATTAGCGCACATCAGTGAATCTACCCATTGCCCTGAATGAAGCTATATGCCAGAATTCGTAATGCATACTATAATCGTGGCTTGCTAAGATATTGATTGGAATTCTCGGAAAACTGTTATTTACCACTGCACATAACGTGCCCTGTTGGAACAATAGAACCAAGGCGAATTTGTGCACTTATCTCCATCATCTCAAAAGTACATTTTCTCTCTGCCAGAGACATTCCCAGGAAGTCGGAGATATCCACATTGATGCTGAATGGAAACAATGATGGTTTTCAGAAGAAAAAGTTCATTAAACCATAAATTTCTCCTTGAGGCTACATAAGCCTAACCGAGGGCGAGAACACATGATTCTTGAAGGGACTGTTCGAGCACTGTCTGAACCACTTTACTTTGTTTTTTGGGACTCATTTTACTGGTAGTTCTCGAAACCAGTAGAGATTTTTGAATTAATTTAGCGACAGACATTTATCATCCAGGAAGCTTCATGAACAATACCCGCATGTTCCTTCTTGGAATTTAACAATGTTTTGTCTCAAGTACTTTGCGTGCTGTTTATATGACTGTGCGGTGAGAGCAGCTGAGGGTTTCCTTTCTTACAGTTCCTCTTCCGTTTCCTGTAGGCACGCGCCTGTGCTCTCTGAGTCACTGAAAATGAAAGCACCTGCTGTCCCTTCAAACAGATGGTGAGATAGTTTGAGTTTATGGCAGTCTAATCCTTTCCCAGGTGTCTGAGAACACTCCAGGTTTGGAATTATTTGTTGTAGCAACTGCTTCGTGTGTTGTGCCAGATGTACTGTTGAGAGGTTGGAAACTTAGCTTTCTTTGTGTGATGTAACAGGTTAACACTTGATCAGTATGTCAAAATGCTCAATATATTGAATTACGAATTGTAAAAACCAATGCCTTGTTTTAGATTATGACGGACGGATACCCTGTCCGCCGTATTACAAGTGCAATTCCAGAACCACTGGAATTATGCGACAGCGAGGGACCAAAGGATGCCACAGGGTTGAGTAAATTATGCGTCACGAAAAGGCAAATTATGCAGCACATTTTTTGATAGTATTACCTCGTCAATTTTGAACTTGTTAACTCTGGGCATAAGTTTACCAGTTTAACACCCAAATATAGCAATAAGCTACAGAAAGTGGACTAGTCAACACTTGCAAAGGGCCTTCCACTGCGCAGCAATACGTGTTGTTGCGTTTTTAGTAACTTTTGAACCATTTGAGCTAGAAACACATTTATTTTGTTCAAATCTGCAGATTATGCAGAGGATGATGGATTATGTGGCAAATGCAGCAAATTTGTAATTATGCGAAAATCACTGTGGCCGCACAATTGCATAAGTCCAATGGCACTTGTAATACAGCAGACGGGATATCCGTCACATTTGTGATGGAGTAACCCGTCCACCGAATGTATTTGTAACAGTAGCACAGCCATGTCATCGGCCTTAGTGCAAGGCTGCTCTTCGATTGATAAAATACAGCAATAATCAGGGTTCAGTGGGCCCTTTAGGTTTCTGGGCCCTGGCATCACTGCACCTGCTGAACCAATGGGAGCCATGCCCCTCATTTTAATCAATCGACTATTAGAAAAATTACATTCACTGCACCTTTATACTTTTGGGTTGAACATTATACGCAGCCTAGTTCACCTTGCAGCCGTGGAGGCAGTGACATCTTCAGAATGATTTTGTGCCCCGGCCTGACAGATTTTGGGGTCTCCCCATTCGAAAAAACTTTGAAATTGATTGCCTATTTTCTGCTAATTCAAGCCTGCATCAATATCAAATTATATTATCCTCCCATAAGCACTGGCCACCGAGCCTGACCTGTGACCAGGCACTGCATTAACGTCCTGTACATCCCACTCACTGCTTTCAGCCATGTGTAGCGGCCTCTGGTTGTAGGCCCTGCTCCAGCCCCCATGCCCCTAAGCCATTTGTGCATACTCTTCGGCAGTGCACAGAGTACCCTGTTTGAAGTGCCTACGGCATGGCCCAGCACCAGCTTTAGTACCACGGAACGGGCTGGGCTGTACATGCAGGCTTAGGCGACTTGAATCTTTTTAATGACAACTAACATTTTCAGTCGCTGCAGGCATTACAGATTTCTTGAATACTTGAATCCTTTGAGGATCCACGGATCAACTACTGATCAGATTTGTTTAATTTTCAAAGGTAAAATCATTTGTGAATTCAACAAACCATGAATTAATGGTTCAGGTAGCTCTGATTTTAACTCTTCCGAGCTCACCTGGCATTTTTTTGTAAAGTACATTTATCAAAAAATGCTGAACACATTTAGACCAACTCAAACAAAGGCAGTCCTCTGAGTAAAGTTATAGTATGATCTCAAGTTTGGTGTAATTCTGTTCACTGGGCTTTGCTGTAGCTGAAAGCAATTTTTCATAAGGGAGTTAAAAAGGATAGCAGACATTTTTACCTCCATTTTTTACACCTGTGAATGGCTGAGCAAGAAACTTTAATTTGCAACACTTATCCACTTACACTACGTGATAGGATAGTTTCACACAGTCTGTCAAATACTGTAAGCAAAAAAGTGCCTTTTCAATGAAAATTGACACTTTGACACTTAGTCATAACTACACAATTAGCATAAAAAAACAGTTGAAGTGCAGTTATGATTACAAATTAAAACCAGAAAAACACCGAAATTCCTTAGTCATAGTAAGGTCCACAAACCACAACTCACATAACATCCATGAAAGCCATATGTCACACACTAAATACAGTACTCATGCCGGCAACCTTGATGTGGCAGGTGCAAAAGCAGGTGTCATAAATGGTCTTAAAGGTCAGATTGCATGTCACATTCCCAATAAAATTATCAATAAGACCACCATAAATATTGCAATACTTATTTTTTTAAGTATATCTTGTTATTTAATGGCAGTGAGATTATAAAGCACTGTATTTGGTGTGCGTGTTATGGTTTGCAAGGCTGTTGTGGGGGTTATGGTTTGTGTAGCTAAATATAATTAGTAAATTGAAATATTTTTTCAACCCGTGAGAGTTTAAAAATAAAAAGTAAATATTATTTGATGTGCTGGGTTCGCAAACTCAACTCAGAGCTCACAAACTCACAGCAGGTGAAGGACCTCAACACTTGCTGACTTGGATCGAAGTTCAGGAACTCTGCAACAGGTTTGTGAACTAAGAAACAAATGGACCAATGTTGGACATCCGTAAAAGGCGGCAAACTTTGAGTTGAGTGCGTGTACTGAGAAACTTGTGAACCTAGAATGGGTCTGCTATAGCCTAGTTCGAGGACTGCACTCAACATTTGGGTGGGCTCTGAGTCTGGGGACTCAGAAGTCTGTGATTGGCAGTCACAGTTGAGCATCATTGCAAAAAATGAGACATGCATTACCCCCCCCGGTCCCTCCTGTCCTCGTCCCATTCCTATACAAAGTGGAGATGACCATCTCCGCGACAGAAAAAAAGAACAGGAGCATGCTGGGATACCTAACCCACCCCTTCCCACTGGGGGTACATAAGCGGTACCAGCCCAGCATGCAGCCTGTTCTTTTTTTCTGTCTTCCGACAGAGTAGGACGTGGTTTGCTGGTTCTTACCTGATGGATTCTTCGGTGGATGTCTCGTCGGGCTGCTGGGCTGTCCTCGACGTCCTGTTCCGCGTTCTCCTGGCTTGCCAGGCTTGCCAGGAGCCGTGTTGCTTGGCGACCGGCCCTTTGGGGCTGGGGCGCCGTTCCTCCCGGTCTCTTCCGGGTTCCTGGGTGCGTCTTCCTGTGGCTTGGCCGATCTGGAAGACGCGCTGCTGCTGCTGTTTGGTGGATCCAGGGGCTGCGCCTGGCGGTGCTCCTAGACTCCCTGCCTGGCATTTGGAGTCCTGCTTGCCTTCATTCCTCCCTGCCGCCCCTGCTGTTCGTGGTGTCGGTGCAGGGGCGGGCCTTGTGTGGCTTCGGTGGCCGATTGCTGCAGTCTCCTCCGCCCGGCGCTGGTGTCCTGGAGGGCGCCTGGGCTGGCTCTTGGGGGCGGTGAGCTTGTGGTGCGCTCTTCCTGCCCCTGTGGTGAGTACCGCATAGCGGTTCAGTTTTCTTCTTCCTTGCCACGTTGGTTCCCTGGGTTTGTTGCTGGTGCTCGGGGTCCCGGCGTCCACGGGTCTCTCCCTGGGCTGGTTGGTTCCTGTGGGGCCTTTCTGTGCTGGCTCGTGGCGCTCCCTGTCCCTGCGTGCTGGGTTGGGGGCGTTGCGTGGTTTTCTGCGCTGTGTCTCTGCCTTGTTTTCCGGTACTGCGGGGGGGATCCTTCGGGGGCTTCCTCCACAGGTTATGGGTTCCCGGGCCTCCTGGCTTTCCGCTTGCTCGGCGCTTGTTGATGGATGGCGTCTGGGCTGGGAGTTGAGGGACGGTCTCTGTGTGGTGGTGTTGGGCCTGTCCCCCTGGTAAGTACTGCGTAGCGATTTCTTTCTTCCCTGTGCTGTGCTCTGCTGCTGTGCTAGCCTGTGGCCTTGGCTCCCTGTTTCCCCCTGCTGGGGGTGTTCCGGGGCTGGGCGGGTGCTGTGGGCTTGCGCCCATGCCCCTGTGCACGCGTCTGCTCTTGTGGGCTCTTCTTTTTGGGCGAGTCCAGCCTGGTTCGTTGCCTCTGGCCTCTGGGCCTCCGGCCGTCCTGCCCCTCGTGCTTCTGTTTTCCCTGTTCGGGCCTGGTTGGTGCCTGGTTGGGTGTCCGCCTGGGTTTGCCTGTTGCTCTGCCTTTCTCTTTCCTTCGGACGCCTGCTGCCTGTCCACCCTGTTTGGTTCCTGCCCTCTCTTGTGGGTTCGGGCCTGGTGCGTGCCTGTCTGGGTGCCTGCCTGCGGCTTCAGGTGTTGGGCGCTCCTTGCGTCCTTCCGGGGGGTGTTTGCTTGGCCTCTGCTCGGGTGCCTTGTTTCTTCCTGCCGCCCTGTGCCTGTCGGGTGCTGTGGGCTTCGCAGTATGTGTTTCCTTGGCCTGCGGCCTTTCCTCCCTGCTGGCGCCTGGTCATGTCTGCTCTCGCTCATTGGGCGGGTTCTGGCCTGTCTGATTGCCTGCCTAGGGCTTCCGGTTGCTGTGCGCTCCTTGGTTCCTTCCGGGGCTGTTTGCTTGGCCCCTGCTCGGCTGTGGCTGGGTCGCTTCTTGCATCCTGCGTCGGGGCCCTTGGGGTTTCCGGCCTCCCTGTTTCTTGGGTTCCGTTGTTTTCCGGGGGGGGGCTGTTGTGCCCTTTCCCTGTCCTGGCGGGCCCTTGGCTTCGGTTGGCTCTTGGCTCCGGGGCTGTGCTGGTGGTGCCCCTGGTGGGCTTTCTGGCTGGCGTTGCTGTTACCTCTTGCCTGGTGCTGGGTTGTGTTGCGCTTGGTTGGCTGGTGGGGTTTGGTTTCCTGTTGTGGTTTCCTTCTCCCCTCTTGTTTTTCTTTTTGTGGCTTGGTGCGCTTTTTGAGGTCCTTTGCCTCTCGCCTGCCGCTCCCTTTGCCCCCTGTCATGGCTGGGTGTCGTGGGTCTTCCTTGGCTTCTGCCTTGGGTGGCTCGTTGTTCCTCGGGTGCGCGGCTCCTGTGCCCCGCCCTGTTTGCTGGTTCGGTCTGCCCTGCGCGCTTTCCCTGCTCTCTGGGTGCCGGTCTGGGTGTCCTCCTCGCCGTGCCTGGTCTTGGTCGTGGCCGGTGGGTGTGCTGGTGGGGATGCCGGTTCTGTCTGCCCGGCGGTCTTTTCCCTGCCTGTTCTGGTTCCCCGCTGCTCTCGGTGCCTGTCTGTGTGTCCTCCTCGCCGTGCCTGGTCTTGTCCGTGGCCGGTGGGTGTGTTGGTGGGGCGGCCGGTTTTGGGTCTGGTGACGGCCTCCCCTGGTGTGTTGGCCGCGTTGGGGCTTTCCCGCTCCCCCTTGTCGGCCGTGTGGTTCCGGCTGGCTTTGCCTCGGCTCTGGGGCTGTGCCTTTTCCCCTTGGGGCCTTTCTTTTGAGCTTGGACCTTTTTTTCGCTCTGGTGCGGGGCTGGTTTTTGGCCTGTGGTGTCTGTGGTCCTTGCTCTTTTGTTGGCTCTGCGGTGCTTGGGTCGGCCGGTGTTCGGTCTTCCCTTTTTCTTTCCGCTCCCGCGCTCCTCGGTGGGTTGTGCTCCTTTGGTTTCTCCGGGCCCCTCTCCTTTGGTTTTCGTGGTGCCTGGGGTGTTCCGGTGTGCTGTTGGGGCCTGGGCTTTGCCTCGGTTGGGTTCTGGCCTTGCTGTCCCTGTGTCTGGCCGCCTGTTTGCCTGTGCGGATGAGTCGCTGGTGCCTTCTCTGCTTGGGTGTGTCCGGCTTTTGGCTATGGGGCCCTGGGATGCTTCGGGGTCCCCTTAGGGTCCCTGCCTGGGTCCTTTCCTGGCCGTTCTTTCTCCGGTGCCTTGGCTCCTTGTTCGGTGGGGCTCTTTTCGGCCTCTTGGTGGCCGGTGGTTCTGGGCCTGGTGTTCCTGGGTCCTGGGCTGGTCTTCTGTCGTTTTTCTGTGCCGCTCCTGTACGCCTGGCTGTTGTGCTGGGTCCGCTGTGTGGGTTGGCTGGTGTGGGCTGCCGGGCTCCCTCTCTGTCTTCCTGCTGCTTCTCCTCTCTGGGTGGCCTGGCTATGGCTGGCTCCTGTGCCTTTCCCTGTGCCCCTTCTTGGTTGGGGGTTTTTGGGGTTGGGTCGGTTGGCCCTTTGCCTCTCCTTCCGGCCCCTGGGGGCGCCGTGTTGGAGGCCTCCTGGCTGGCTGGTCTGTCGATTTGGCCTGCTGGCTTCTTGGGTGTTTGTGGGGACGCCTGCGGGGTTGGGCTGTTGGCCTCCCTGTTTGTCTCTCCTGTTTGGCCCTTCTGCGGCTTCTCTTGGGGTTCGCCTTGGGTGGTTCCTTGGTGCCCTCCTTTGTCGTCCTGGCCGGTGGGTCGGCTCATGGTTGGTGGGGGTTCCTCCTTCCCGGTTCTGGGTTTGGTGTTCCCTGGTTCTGTGTTCGGCCCTCTGTTGTTGTCTCTTTTGGTTGTCCCCTGTTCTTGTGCGGGGTCTGCTGCGCGTTGCACTTCGGGGCTCTCCCTGACCTCCGTTGGGCGGGTTGCTGGGTTCGTGTCCCAGTGTCTCCTGCTTTCGGGGTGTGTGCCTCGGGCCTGGTCGGTTGGCCGGTCCCTGTGCCCCGAGTTCTTCTCCGGGTGTGGCGGCCTTTCTGCGGCTCTCCGGTATCTCTGCTGGGGTTGGCCGCTGGGCGTTCCTGCCCTGTGGCCTGGGCCTCCTGTGGGGTTTCTGTGCCTCTGGGTTCTCTGTTGCTGGTGTTGTCGGCTGTGGAGGGGGGCCTTGTTTGTGTTTGCTGCCCCCTTTCTTCCTGGTTGTTCCTCTGCGTCGGTGCCTGCGTTCTTGTCGGGTTCCGTCCTCTTCGGTCTTTGCGGCTCTGCTGGTGGCTTCCCCTGGTGTGTTGGGGTTGGTCCTGCGGTTGGTCGTGTTTTTACTTGGTCTCTTGCTTGGGCGTGCCACTTCGGTCTCGTCTTCCTTCCCCTCGACTTTTAGTGTGGTCGTTTGTGGGTTCGTGCGGCTGTGGGTCACCTTCTTCCCTGTTCTGGGTGGTTCGTTCTCTGTCTTTGCCCCTGCTGTGTTCCTGTTGGCTGGTGGTGTTTTTGGGCCTTCGGCCGTGCCTCCCTGCTCGGCCTGCTCTTGTCTGCTCTCCGGCGTTCGGTCGGGTTGGCTTGGTTTGTCCCTGGTTGGGCGGCTGCCTGGTGATGCCTTGTGCTGTGGGCTTCGCCCTTGGCGGTTTTCTCCCTGGTCGGTTGCCCTTCTGGCTTGTTTGCTCCGTGGGGGCACTTCCGCTTCTCCTGGGCCCCCTTCCCCTGGTCGTTTGGGGGCGGGGGGGCGTTTGTTTTGGCCCCTCTGGGTGTTCCCTTGGGGCTTGGTTCTGGGTACCGGGCCTCCTTCTGGCTTGCCCGGGGGTTCTTGTGCTCTTTCGCGGTCTTTCCTGTCATCCCCTGCTGGTTTTGAGGTTTCGACTCTGTTGGCTTGATTGGGGGCGTGGCTGGTTGTGTGCTCCTGCCTGTGTTTTCTTCTTTCTTGTGGGCTCCCTTTTGCTTCCGTTGGGTGCCGCTTTCGGTGTGGTGCCCCTGGCGTTGGTGGGGGTCCGGAAGGCCGGGTTGTTTGCTTTGGTATTCTCCACTTTGTATAGGAATGGGACGAGGACAGGAGGGACCGGGGGGTAATGCCCTATTACTTACCGGTAATCTTCATTACTCCTGGTCCCGTTGTCCTCGTCCCATTCCTTACGCCCCTCCCTCCCTTCCGAGCGGCCGGCCTTCCGGTTGTTGGCTTGGTGTTTTCAGGCTGCATGCTGGTACCGCTTATGTACCCCCAGTGGGAGGGGGTGGGTTAGTATCCCAGCATGCTCCTGTTCTTTTTTTCTGTCGCGGAGATGGTCATCTCCACTTTGTATAGGAATGGGACGAGGACAACGGGACCAGGAGTAATGAAGATTACCGGTAAGTAACAGGGCATTATTCCTCAATACATTTTTTGTTTCTGGGTTTACATTGTAGTTTAGGAAGTGTGTTTATTGTGAACTCAAACTTTTTTTAAACGCATCACGAGTATGGATTTGAAACCGAGTCCTCAGACTAAACACACCGGGTGATGAAGGCAAGACTTTCTCTACCGTCTGCAGACTTGAATCTGCAGACTTTCTGGAAAAGTTAAGATCATTTTGATGTTTTCGTTGGTTGAAAGTTTATGTCATCTTTGCCACATCAAAAAGTACCTGTTCCTTAGCAACAGGAGCATAATTATTATTTCTAGAGAGCAAAGCAGTCGCTACTGGAAGTTATTCGTCTTTTCCACTTTAGAGTCATGCCTGACTCAGCTGAGAGGGAGCTTCCAGGACCACCATCTGCTTTTGAACATCACTAAAAAGAAGAAGATGTCTGCATGTGGAGACTGTGGACACAGAAAAGCACACCAAAGACTCCATAGTTTCCTAGATTTTTACACATGCCCCTGGAGAGAAGAAACTGAATGTCAGAAGGGTTATGGGCAAATTGTGCAATATAAACCTGAGCAGAGGTTTTATGTTTTTTGGGATGTAGATGAAGTGAAAGGACTTCCAGAAAATGCGCAAGCAGGAATTTGAAAATGTTCTACTTGATCTGTGGCAAAAGAAGACACAGGAACACCAGAAAATTGTCCAGCAGAGGTACTGCAGGAAACTGAATAGCATGACAACCCTTACTTACCTCACCACATTTAAATTGTACTGCATGCAATTCAAACCTAATGTGCAGTGTGGTGAGCAGAATTCCAGGATTAGGAAAGAGAAGATCAGAAAGCACAGCAAAAATTATCACAAATAAATAAAAACTTTGGGCCAGATGTATCAAAAGACTGGTCACATAAACTGGTTAAAAATTGCGCACTGACTTTTTGTGACCAATCTTTAATGTTGCATGTTGCATCGAAAAATGTCCATTTGCCTGGGGGTTGCATAATGACCTGCCTAATTAATATTAAATAGTTGCTAATTGGTTACAAACACAGGGATGGTCACCTGCAAGTAACAGCAGACCACAAATCCTGCATTTGAATTCTTAAACAGCAAACGTTTTTTTGTTAAAGCAGCTGGTGTCCCTTAAAGGAACTAGTGCTGTTTCCTATTTGGGAAAACATCAGGCTGAGCAGGCTGTGGTCCTTTGGACCACTGCTTACCTCCCCCCCAAGATTTTGGATACCATTCACAATCGGGAAAGTGTTGTACGATGGCACCTTCCCCAGTGTGAATGTTGCCACCTCCTTTGAGGTGTTCATAACTGAGAAATGATTTGTGACTGCAATTTCAGTCACAAGCCGTTGCTACATACCATAATGAATTGTAATTAGGAGGAGACGCCCATCTCATGCCCCTTCCTAATTGTGAATTGGTATAGGTGAATAACCCCCATTTTGTCATTTGGAAATGTTTTCCAACAAACAAAATGGATTTAATACTTTCCTAATGCCATTGGGAGGTCGCAAGCTCTGTGTTTCTGCAAATTCGCTTTGTTTGCGATCACAAAATGGCTTTGTACATCTGGCCCTTTGTTTCAATTTCTTATTCCTCTTATTTGTATTTTTAGCCAATCTGAAATGATGGGAGTTAACTGCGATTTGCCATTGATAATCGTTATTGGGCACACAACCAAAGTACCACGAAAAAATACATTTCTGAATGGTTTGAACACCCAGTCCCAAAAGGAGCGTTAAGTGGGCATTATGGAAAGATAAAAAAATTCGATAAAACATAAGTCACTATTTAGGTTTTATTAGGTAAAGAAAATATAACATGACTTGGAAGGGTCAGAAATTATAATAAAAGCAGATTGCTGATTCAATTGTAATAGATTATACTATTTTGGGATCTCACCCACAGATAGATTGTAACTGCTTGTTGTCGAAGACCTTTTGTGGACATTACCAATACTTACAGTGGGCTTTGGAAGAGCCACTGCCACTAGTGGCTGGTGTTCTTTTCTGTCTTGCTTCCCTCTTACTCAATGGCTTTCCTTTCTCTTCTTGTATTTGTCCCTCCCCTGAAGCATAGATTCTTTACCATCCTTTTGACTGGATGACTTGTATCCTTCCATTGCTTACATTCAGGGTACTATTTTTTCATTTTCATGTGTTTTCGTGCTCTCCTTGTGTGCTGCTTCCCCAATCGAATTCCCTTTCTCTCCTCTCTCAATCCCAGCTCACCCATTTCTTCTCCTGCCCCTTCCCGCCTGCACTCCCTGCTCACATTGTTTGTCTTAATTCTTTACAAAATTCACATCTAGTATCTTTGACAATGTTTTGCAATATGTTCAGGCGCTTTTTCAACAAGAATAAAGCAAGGAATGGCAATTCGGTAAAAGGAT
The DNA here is from genome assembly GCA_963921515.1 of Calotriton arnoldi. NCBI lineage: Eukaryota > Metazoa > Chordata > Amphibia > Caudata > Salamandridae > Calotriton > Calotriton arnoldi. Next base: position 108,562 of record CAWUFW010017833.1, read on the forward strand.
GGAATAGGAGAACACAATCGCAAAATCTACTCGAAAATCCAAACAAAATTTAGAAAAGCTTGTTACTGTACATAACTCACTTGCACTTTTCATTGTTCCTTACTTTGTTTTAGTGATAGATGCAAAATAAAAAGAATGTGAAGATGTATATTTCAACTTGAACTCGAAGGCAATAACTCAGATTACTTTCCTCCACTCCTAGTCATTTTGCTGACTGACTGTAACAACAATTTCAGGGATGATATTATTATCAACCGTGTTTCCACTGAATCTCCAAAATTGTCACCTGTCCTTCATTTGGGGCTAGCTCTATCCTGCAGATACATATTGCTCTCCCTAATCTTTAGTAAAACTGGGTGATATATTCTGCTCTGCCAGCGGAATTGGCAGAATTTTGGCCTCTCCGTGTTATGCTTGTAAGATGGAGATCAAGCCAAATTCCGCAAACCCCTGCGTGGCTGAGTATTTTGACGCACATGGCTTGCTAGTGGTAAGTTGGCAAGCACAGCGAGATTTGGCGTCTTCTAGCATGATTTTTGGCTGGTAGGAGGTCACCCAGTGGGTTTCTCCAACACGAGTGGTTGCGACCATTCACGGGTAGAAAGCTGCCGCTCAATTAGAAATCTACTCAAGCGGCAGCACAATCAACTCAAGAAGCTGCACCCTATGGCATGCCGCATGGTGCCGTTCTCACTGATTTTTCAGTGTGGAACAAGCCCCATGCGCCAAATCACAGCAAAAGTGCCCATTCGCAAAATTCCATGGAGTCTCACTGAGTTTTTTTGTAACTCCGCTGAATTCCCAGGCCTAATTTCTAGCCGTGTAAGGCAATAGGCTCTTGCAGGATTTCCAAGAATGTGAATGCACTGGCAGTGCATGAGGCAATCCTTGGTATTACTGCTCGGCGATAGCCTGTCAAAATATGCATCTCTTTTTTTTTCTAGTAAGGCAGATATATGCAAATTTTTTAGGTTTCTATAGACTTTTAGTTGGAGGCCAGTCCTTTGATTTCCATGAATGCCGCACTTAATTGCAAATATTTATTGAGAAAATAAAATCACTGCACGCCCAAAACAATATTTAATCAAAGCTATATGATATGGTAACATTGTAGTTGATTGATTATAATATAGATAAAAATAACAATAATTAGAAAGGAAATCCCCTATTGAAGAAACATACTTAGCTACAAAAATGTGGATATGGTTGCAGAGCTCTTCCGCTGAACAAACTGCATGAGTAAGTTAAGCTCTGTCCTCAAATAAAATGTTTCAAAAAGGAGTCAGAAGATAATGTTTGTGTTAGAAGTGGTGAACTTAAAAGTCATACTCAGCAAATAGTTCCGTAGTAGATGCTTTTCACAAAGGGCCAGTAGTTTTGCTGCATCTTAAAGGAAGTCAATATGCACGGAGGGCTTTACTGTGTGAACAAAAATCTGCCCAACCAATAACATGTTATCACGATAGCAAAGTAAAACAAATGATGAGGCAAAGGTTACCACTATCTTTATGGAAGACTGAGACATCAAAAGAGCAAGCACTGCCTAAATTTAAAAATCATAAACCAGTGTTTACAATGTTGTCATGTCAGCAAAGTAAATACTTAAAAGTGAACAGCAGCCGGGATTCGTGCAGATAACAGCGGTGGGGTGGTGAGGCCGCATGGGGGGTGGTTCGAGGGACGATGCCGAGGGAAAATTAAATAAATAATTAATTTTCCCTCGGCATCGTCCCTCGAAATCCCCCCCCCCCCCCCCACGTGGCCCCACCGCTCTTACCTGCATGGACCGCGGCTGGTGAACAGGCTGGTTATAGCCTAACAAAAGGACTTCTTGATGCCGCATTACCAAAACCCACTGAGAACAAAATGTGATCATGTAACCAGCCACAGGCCAGGACAGGCCACCAAAGCAATGGCAAACCATGAAGAACACATGGAAGTAAATGGCTAAAGGGGCTGCCCTAATCCCCCGCTCTCTAGCTGACTATCTCAATCTGTAGTTGAACCAACAAATAATAAAAAAAGAGTACTGCAATTAAGAACATGGTGAATTAGATGTAAATGTATGTGTGTGATACTATAGTTTCCCCTCATTTGTGCGTTTCTAACTTCCTTCCTTCTGTCTATTTTGCATGAATTCCTATTCTATCGTTATGTGTCCCTCAGAACATTATCTACCAAACATTTTTCTGTCACTCCCTTTTCTCCTTCCCTATGAGATCTGCATAACTCTCCTGTGCTCACATTTTTGCCAAAGGGCACACACATCTCTGAGCCAGACCAAAAAACATTTAGGCCCTAATGACGAGTTACAGTGGCGTAACTAAAGTTGAAGGGGCCCCCCTGCAAGGTAGACAGAGGGGCCCCCGCTCTGGATTTAATCCGGAGCTCTCAGGCCTGAGTACAGTGCTGAGGGGGCCCCCTGCAGCTCGGGGGCCCCCCGCACCGCGGGGGCTGCCGGGGCCTGTGTTACGCCCCTGACGAGTTAGGCAATAATTATCGATATGTGTAGTAACTCCTGTTACCTACTGCATTTATCAGAATTAGGATTTTTAAAACATTTTTGATCACATATACATTTACATTTCGTCAGGTTAAACCTGCCAAAATTTAAAGGGAGAATAATCCCTGCTAATTACTGGAACATGCTTAATTTTGTGCAATAAGTACCAAAAGCATAAAAATCCACGTTAGGCCCCATTTTAGGAGGAAAAAGCTCGGTATAGGTTTTATTTATTGCGGCCAATAAATAATGTGTCCCACGGTAACGTCTTTTTTAAGGTGCGATAAATATCACACCTAACACTAGGCCACTCTTAGTAAGACCCCAAAGCTATACATTTGCATGCAAATATCCAGTGCAGAGGTGGAAAGTACTATCTCTGTTTTTGGTGATTTCTGGTGCACTAGCTTGATATTTTTGCAGACTAAAATGTGGTTGCTGTCATTATTTCAAATATTATCTTCCTGAAAATTATGTTTTTAATTGTGATATATGAATGTGAGAGAGCCACACAAATAGTAAAATAGATTGCATGAATTTACATAAGTTAAATCAGTCAATATACAACATTTACCCACATATTGTAAAATGTGCTAATTCAATCATTTCATTGGTTACAAAACTTTGTGAAAAGCAGAATGTGAGTTTGTTCTGTGAAATTAAGCATGTAAGAGACAATCTTCTTATGAATTCTAAAATAAAACAATACATTTTGATATGTCAGGAACCTATATTATGTTTTCTTGTGTTGTTAACTTTTGTGTAGTGAAAATTATGGCACAGGTATGATCTCTTAGGGCTGTGATGATGTATCACAGGTGTTGAGGTCTGGTTATATTTTTGGCTAATTCAGCTGTAGGTTTATGGTTTTGATTTTTAAATGCTAAGGCTGGTGGGCCTTGTCCAAGGCATGCAAGTCTTCTAGATTCATAGAACAATTGATGGCCTGGTGGATGGAGTGTGGTTGTGATAGCTGACTACATGTTGTACATGTGCCTTATAGGATGCATGCTTAGTGTTCTGTCTAGTGAGTTCTGGTTATAGTTTGCTTGTGTTGCTTCTGATTGGCTAGTGCTGTTGAGAAACATTGCAGCTAACCACAAAGCATATTTCTAACCAGGTTAGCACCGAACGTTGAGAAGGCTGCAGGTGGTCTTGCACTTTGTGATTCTTCCTTGAATGTGAAAGAGAATGAGTGATGTGTGAATTTAAGACAAGCTGCTGTAGGGCTTTTTTCTGTGCTGCATGGCCCAACGTGGTAGGCTGATGAGGCTTTGACATCACCTTAGAATGTCATAGCCAGACAGATCAGTCAGACTTTGAAGTTGGTTGAGGAGAAGGAAGACAGGTCCCACTGTGCCTTCAGGGTCTTCTTGATGATGCATCCTTCAGCAAATGTGCAAGGGCTACCAGTTGTTTAAAGGACTACCTGGGGCCACTCTCATACTTGCAAGCGGGGCAGGCTACAGCACCTAGATAATAAATGGTCACCTCTGGACACAAAAATTTCAATGCTAGAACAAAGAATTGATAACCTACAATATACACACTCAAACATAGCACATCTGGAATCAGAAGTCGCAACATTTAAAAATACACTGAAGACCTTAGAACCTTGACCGAAGGATTCATTTCCAAATATGCTGCCTTCTGGAAGGTACTGAAGGTTCTGATCCCAATGCTTATTTTTCAAACATTTATTCCAAACCTCCTAGATCTAACCTCTACTACAAATTTCAACATTCAAAGAGCTCGGGGGCGTGGCTACGGCGCGTTGCGAAATGGCTGCCTGTTGAGGGAGCTCCGCAGGCCAGGCTGCAATATCCGGCAAATACCATATGCTCAACTCGGCTTGAGACCGAGACCAACGTATGCCCTGATTATTGGACCTTTTCTGCACCAGCGGCTGCAATCTGCGAGCCGGGTCGCGACCTGGAGCCCCTGAACTGCCAAGCGGCGCGGGCCGGCGGACCTGCCGAGAACATGGCCGCCATCATCTAGACCCCGGACGTGGCTGTGGAGGGTGTCCGGCGAGCGGCGAGACCGGCTGTGAGCGGGGTGCCCTGTGTGACAGCGGAGACATCCTGAGGTGACCCGGGGACGGCTGCTGCCCTACACGTGAAGCGCAACAGAGGCGGAGACTGCCATTGCCGGAGAGAGGCGGACCTGCGCTGGCCACGGGGCGGAGGAAAGAGACTGTGGTGACCCGATCGAGCCGTGGAGCTCCCGCCTGGGAGGTCCTGCACGCATAAGGTAGGAGCGACTGGGCTCTGCTCGGCCGGCGCTGTGCTGGGCATTGCGGGGCGGCCGGGACCTGCACCGCGGCTATTGCGTTGGGGGTCCTGCGGTCAGCGCCGTGTGTGCTAAGGCTTGTGCGGGTCTTTGGGGCCTAGTCTGTCTCCTGCAGTGCTCCCCCCTGATCGCTGTTGTGGATCTGGGGCGGTACACGGAGGGCTGCGGGCGCTGCCAGACACCCCTCGCTAGGCTTGCGGGGGTTTGTCTTTAGTACGGTGCACGGGCCGTCCGGTCCTGCTCTACCTCCGCGTGGTGGCTGGGCGGTGGGCCCTCCTGTGTTGTGCTCCTGGTGGGGGCGGCGGCGGCGATCGCGGGCGGCACCACGCTGTCACTCCACTGTAGCCTGACCATCTCGGTATAGGTGGGCTGCGGCTGCCACCGGCCTTGGCATCTGTGTCGGCCTTCTCTGATTGATCTGCTGGGAATTGACCGGATCCGGCCGGAAAAAAAAAAAAAAAACGGCTCACTGGGGACTACCTTGAACAAACGTGGGGGCGCCACTGTACCGGCCCTCGTTGGCTGTGGACTGCCATACTGCCAGCTGCATACGGCGCGACCGGCGATTGGCGACTATGGGCAAAACGGACCCCAAGCAGCCCAAACTCCCCTTTGAGAGTGCGAGGCGCACCCGCACAGCGGAAACCCCGCTCGGCACAGGCACACCGGACAATGTTGATGATCCAGAGGAAGACCTGAGAACAATACTGCTCGAGGTGCGCACCGGTATGAAAACAATAGACAGTAAAATCGATGCTCTTGCAACCAGCCTTGATGCCGTTAAACAAAAAGTAGATGTGCACGAGACCAGACTAGATGTCCTGGAAAACAGGCTGTCCGACACACATGATGCCACTGCTGAGACGAGAACGCAGGTCCTGAACATGGAGCGAGTACTGGAGGTCATCAAGCTGAAAAATGAAGATTTAGAAGCGCGCTCGCGCCGAAACAATGTTCGTATTCTTGGCCTTCCGGAATCGACAGCCATCTCTAAGATGGAGACTTACATTGATAACCTACTCCGCGAGCTGTTTGGTCCAGTGTTGTCTCCGGTTATGATTGTGGAGAGGGCACATAGATCCCTTGGTCCTCGGCCGGCTCCCGGGACTCCGCCGAGGCCAATAATAGCACGCCTGCTGAATTATGCGGATAGAGATGCCATACTCCGTGAAGCACGAGTTAAAAGCCCGGTCGTACATCAAGGCAACACCCTGTCCTTCTATCCGGACTTCACACCGACTGTGCAGGCAGCTCGCAGGGAGTTTCAGCCGGTGAAGCGAATCCTGCAGTCCGCCTCTGTTCCTTATGCTATGCTTTACCCGGCCAAACTGAAAATCACCCATGAAGATAAGGCACACTTTTTTACAGAGTCTAAAGCGGCCTTGAAATTTGCGAAACATATCTGCCCTCGCAAACCTCACAAGTCTGTCTCTCAGAACGCTGCTTCGTCGCCGTCTCACAGCGATGCGGATTAATGATCAAGCTACACTAAAGCCCAACAGGGGAAGTGCAGACCCACCTGGACGGGCGTCTTACCAATTTACTCCCCATGACTGTTCTTTCGGATTGTGAACGATGATATTGAACCAGATTCGCTGCCTCCCTCTGTAGGGTCTCCCTAATAGTGGGTGTGTCCCTAACATGCATGAAAGGGCTGACCTGTTGTCTAAGTACTCTTTTTTGGGGTCTCGGTGAGAGTCAACTACACTGCATACGCAGTCTGGCCACCCTGCCTACCGGTGGGTGTTCGCTGCCGTTCCTCCCCCCAGAGGGTGATCCCCTATTTGGTTGTAAATTTTGATATAGTTGGGGTAATTTTTGGGATGGGGAGGGGCTCTTTTTCTCGACCTAATTGGGAGGTTGGAGTGGGAGGCGGGTGGGTGGGGGGACACCGTGCGTTTGCATGTAGCCAATGTAACTATACAGCCATATTGAAGGATGTTATTCTTGAATGGATCAATACCAAGGTTATCTACTGTACTGCTCAATTAATACATTATGACACTCAGATAATTACGGTACCTTCATGTTATGATGCCACGTGGCTCCATGGGTGAGAAATATACACTGATAACATGGAACATTAGAGGGCTCAACTCCCGAAGAAATCCCGACAAGTGCTTGCATACTTAAATCGACATGGCGCCCAGGTCGTACTCCTACAGGAGACACACTTGACCAAGGCATCAGAGGTGAACTTCGCGCGCAGTTGGGCGGGCTTCAGGCTGGCCTCCTCCTATTCATCCTATGCCAGGGGAGTCATTATACTGATTAAAAAAGGGGTCCCGTTTGTGCCTCATCGTACCCACACAGATAGAGAAGGTAGATGCGCGATGGTTCAAGGCAAGCTGGGAGATACACTACTCACTATCATAGCTATGTACGGCCCCATAGCAGATGAGCCGGAGGTATTCTATCGCATGTATAGCGAGCTTAGACAATGGCCCGAGACAGCTATAGTGTGGGGTGGGGACCTCAACACATATTTAGATCCCACACTTGATAAGTCCAACCCCCAGAGCAACCGCACCCCCAGAGTAGCTCGGAGCGTTAACCAGGCCATGCTGGAATTTGGATTGGTGGATGTGTGGCGGCTGCGCAACGCCTCCACTAGGGAGGGCACACATGATACGCCTGCGCACAACAGTTGGTCGAGGTTAGACTATTGGTTGCTTGACAAGAGTACAGCGGAATGGGTGACAGAGGTCACTCATCACCCGCGAACGCTTTCTGATCATAATCCTGTACAGCTTGCCCTCTGTGTCCCTACTCCCACCCGCCGCCCGTTCACATGGCGCTTCCGATCGGAGGCACTCCTTGAACCACTATATAACGGTACTGTTCGTAAGGCCATAGAGAATTACTTTCTTGAAAATACAGGCACCGTGGAGACCGTCTCCTCATTATGGGAAGCGTTCAAGGTAACGATTCGGGGAGTCTGTATGAGCACAACCGCCGGAATATTGAAGGACTTACGTGCACAACTCCACAAGATAGAGACCTCCCTAAAACAACTTGAGAGCGCCTATACAGCTAGCCCCTCCCTAGACAAGCTATCGCACATCCAAACTCTGATTCACGATATGACGCGGCTGCGGACACAGAACTAAGATACATCAACCGCAGACACATGGCCAGGCGCTATGGCGAGGGCGGAAGACCGGGCCGCACACTGGCTAGGAAAATTAAAGAGGTCGAAGACCACTACCAGGTTGACAAGATAGTTGATTCTCAAGGCCAGGAACACTACACCCCATTGAACATTTTAGAGCAGTTTAGGGAATATTATGTTGGCATGTACGAATCACGCGGGACGGGACCAGACTCCGCAACTGAGGACTACCTGGATGGCATAGCGTGCGCTTGGCTAGCTGACGGTCACAGAGAGTATTTGAACCAACCGTTGGATGTGGCGGACATCAAGGCCGCGATATGTGCCCTGCCGAATGCCAAGGCTCCAGGCCCGGATGGCCTGACCGTGGAATTCTATAAGGCTTATGCGGACCTCCTGGCCCCTGTCTTACTAGCGATGTACGACGAGGCACATGATACTGGTGTGCTGCCTCCATCTCTTCGGCAGGCTCTTATCATAACTCTTCTTAAAAAAGATAAGCCCCCGGACGCCTGTGAATCTTATCGGCCTCTATCGTTGATCAATACGGACGCAAAAATCCTGGCCAAGATCCTGGCCACTCGACTCCAGCCATTAATGCAACGACTGGTCTTACCGGACCAGTCGGGGTTTATACCGGAGCGCTCCACTTCCCACAACGTACGTACCATTTTTGCTATGCTGCATGTACTAGATCCCAACCTGCGTGCTGCTGCTGTTATGCTCGACGCTGCTAAAGCGTTCGACTCCATTGAATGGGACTATATGTTCCGTATTTTGCAGCGCATGGGCTTCCCGCCGTTGTTTTTGGGCTGGATTAGGATTCTGTATGCGGCTCCGTCGGCCAGAGTCCGAGTTGGGGGACTGACATCAGAGGCATTTGCTGTTGAGAGGGGCACGCGTCAGGGGTGCCCCCTGTCGCCACTACTCTTTGCCATTGCTATTGAGCCATTGGCGTGTGCAATACGGCAGAGGCACAGAGAGACCGCCCTAAATTTTAATCATAGACCGGTCGGCATTTCACTCTACGCCGATGATATGGTTCTATTTCTGAGGGAGCCAGAGCGTTATCTAGCACAGGTGTTGCGGGAATATACCAGATTCGGGCTGATCTCGGGCCTTACCATCAACTGGGACAAATCGCTGATCATCCCCCTGACGGCAGTTACCTCCGCACCCCCACTGGAATACCCTATATTGTGGACTGTAGACCCGGTCAAGTACCTGGGAATCTGGGTCCACCGGGACCCTGAGACGGTGGTAAGGGAGAATTATGGGCGGGTCTGCGCCAAGCTGGATCGACATATTGATACCTGGACGACACTGCCGTTGTCCCTCGCGGATCGTATTGCTATTCTTAAAATGGTGGTGTTGCCCCGCTTCCTGTACCTTTTCTCTAACATTCCAATTAGGTTGACGCAGGGGTTCTTCAGCACATTGCGGACCTCTATTCTCCGATTGATATGGGGAGGCAAACAGGCTCGTGTGGCCTGGGACACTCTCACTCTAGACTACACTAAAGGGGGTTTTAGTGTGCCAGACCTCTATGTGTACTACTTAAGTGCGCAGGCGCAATATGCATATTACTGGGTAAACACGCATGACTTTATACCCCATGTGGCAGTTGAAGACGGGGACGCATCACCGGTGCCTCTCCGCAGTCTCCTCACCCACACACGACGCGAAAATCCAAAAACGGAAATAAATACGATTGACACTACAATAGCAGCCTGGCGTTCTATTGGGCAACTTGCGGGCAGGCTTCCACTCTATGCCCCAGCGATGGCAATAGAATATCATGCGGCGCTTACCGTGACACAGGAGATTGGCCCCATGCGCTTGCTCAGAGGGGCGGGACTCACCACCATGCAGGACCTGTTCCCGGGCGGCACCTTCCTATCCATGGAGGATATGCAGTATATTACCAATCCCACGCCACTCTTTCAGTTTGCTATACACCGCCTGAGGCATGCTATCAGATCGCATTACCCCACGTATCCAATAGAACCGCAGCCACTTCAGTCTCTACAAATGTTACTGACCACCCCCACGCGCAAGAAATTAATTACTAGGCTGTACAGAGCAATCAGGAATGAGAAAGTGGGTAGACCAGACAAAAGTTTAGCAAGGTGGAATGCGATACTGCCCATGCCTTTGACGCTGAAAGACTGGGAGCATGTGTGTGACCTTACCCGTAGGCTCTCTCCTAACGGGAATCTACGCATTATCCACTTTAAATACTTACATCAGACGTATCACACGCCCCTTCGTTTATGTAAAGCTGGTTTGCGGGACAATAGCGGATGTGGGCGGTGTGGGCGGGTGGGGGCTGGTTTTATGCATCTTGCTTGGGAGTGCGGGGGGTGGGTCGCTACTGGGAGCAGGTGGTGCAGCATATAAAGGAAATGTCAGGACTGGATGTTCAGTGTACACCTTCAGTCTGCCTTTTGAGCTACGTCCCTCATGCAAAGGGAGTATTGGGGAAGTTTGTGCGTATTGCTCTACTTCTGGCCAAGCGAGTGGTGGCTGTCACATGGGACTGCAGACGGATGCCCAGGGTTGCGACCTGGATCAAAGATATGGTTTATTGTAAGGAAACATTGGAACTATATGCGGAGGAGCTACCGATTTCCTCTAAACCCAGAGACATTTGGGAGCCACTACGAATGTACCTGCAAAGACAAACCGGCGCAGTCACGTGAACAGTGGCGTGTTGACCCCTCCACAGGCAGGAGTCTCATCTGCCGAATGGACTGCTGGGTTTTGGTCTCTGAACTGTCCTCTCCCTTGGGGCAATATGGTACTGATTGGTCTTACTGTTGCATTTGGCTGTTCTAACACAAACGATGCATTGTAACGCAGAAATGGTGTTTGTTATTTTTGAAATACAAAATAAAAAGATTTAAAAAAAAAAACATTCAAAGAGCTCACAGACTGGACCCAAATATTTTGATCAAACTGAGAGGAGTTATTCTGCTCTTTCTACAATATACTGACTGCAGTCAAAACCAGGATACAAATAATATTGTCAGGATGCAGGCTTTATTTTTCCCTGGATGTCGCAAAGGTCACGGCACACCGCAGAAAGCAGTTCTTGGACATGCCACCCGCTCTAAGAGTCATGAATGCCAGATTTGGCTGGCTCCATCCAAGTTTTTTCAAGGTGACTTAAAAGAACAAAACAATTACTTAGGATGATCCTGCTGCTCACAAGACGTTTCTTCAGCAAAATAAAGGAGAAGATATGGAGACCTCAAGAATTACTTATTTATCTCCCCATATGTTTTATAGAAAATATTGCTGTCAATATTTCATTTGCTACTTATTATGAAAAGAAATTCTCTTATGTAGTCTGTTCCATTTACATTTTCTTTCTTTCTCGTCTACATGTTTTAGGCCCTTGCATCTAGTTCTCCCATGGTCCCATTCCATGTGATATTCTGATACATTTCCCACCTACCCTGCCTGTCTTTTGGAGTGAAGTTGTTGTCACCATCGTCTTCTGGTGTCACCACTCCCCTTATATGTTAATCGTATTCGAAGGTATGTTTCTAAGTCGTCATTTGTATGAAAGGTACTGTCCTTTTTCCCATTTTTTGTGATACTTTTTTCCCTGATCTATTTCCTTTTTTATTTTTTTTATTTTATGTGTTTTATAGAGCGCGAACTTGACCCGTTAGGGTATCAGAGCGCTTTACATGAGAGCAAACAATATACAGACAGGCTTAGAAACGACCAATTGCAGATCGAGTAGTAGGGGGCCGGGTGCCGGAGATATAAGGGAGAGAAGGACACGTATTTACAGTTTACAAAACCAAATACTGAAGACGAGGTAACATATATACAGATTATGTTTACAATTATTCAAGACAAGGTACCAAGTTTCCGATGGGCGACTAGGTAGTCCAAAGGGAGGCAGTGGCCGGCCATAGGTCAGGGCCATAGTGAAGCATGAGGCCAAACTTAAGCGAGGAATTTGCCCATAAGGAAGGTTTTGGCATCTTTTTTAATCGAGTTAGAGAGGGGATTCTTCTGATGTCGGGTGGGAGAGAGTTCCATATTCTTGGAGCAGCCCCGGAGAAGGCCCGATTGTAAGTTTTTTTTTCTCGAAAGCGTGCAGGTTGAAGCAAGAGGTTTCTGGCAGATCGGGAGTTTCTGATTCCTCCGGAATGTGATATCCTATCACATCATCCTCCCTTTACCTTCTTTAAATTCCCATCCATCTGCTTCTTCCTTTCCCTCTTCCTTTCTCCAGCCATTATCTGTTTCCCCTGTTTAATACTCATCTGGATCTTATACCTTTTTCACCACATTCAGAAAGATGGTATTTCTACAATTCACTGCTATTAGATAAAAAACCTTTAACTCTCAATTTGAAGAGTTTGCTCAAGAATTGTTCTTTATTAATAACACAAGCAACTCCTCTGTTTCAACGAAATGGAATTCCTTTAAGGCAGCAGCTCATGATTTTATCATTAATTATGTCTCATATAAAAAGAAACCTATGGAAGCCCAATCAAAAAGCCTTCTTGATAAACCTAAAAAACTTGAATATGCATTTTACAATGAATCAAAAGAGGAAGGACTGGGAGCAATTTAAGGTCCAGCACTTATGCTCCCATTCTTTGATTATGTACACAAGCTGAGGGTAGCTGTTCCTATAAAGAAAAGGGTGAGGCGTGGTTGGAAGGTATAGTGATCAGGGAAATCTTCACTATTGCAAGATACAACCCTCACACACCCAAGTGGGTGTTATTCTTTATCATCGGACTTTGCGCCTCATGGGGCCGGCGCTGCAATGCCCCACGGGTCCCGCAAGAGGGCTCTTTGGCAGAGATCTTCTCTTTCAGCTGTAATGATGAATGATGAGTGAGGGTATGTGAAGGTAGGGTAGTGTGTCTAATAGAATGTGTCTTATAACTATCTAAGGGGTACCATTAAGTTTTTATCAGTGATCCCCTTGGCAGGGTTAAAACAATTGCGTGTAGATTGTCAATGGGGTGTTACGAACTGTGACAATCTCACAGTGTGTGATCAAAAGGTCCACATGTTTCACGCCTGCGTGGTCCCGGAGGGATCCATGGCGTTTCTTGAGGACTGACTGAGTAAGATATCCCTACCCTACACCAGAGTGGGATATGTGACTAGATTTTAAAAAAATGTAATGATCCTTAGGGATACCAAAGGTCTTTTGTACCTATGAGTAAAATTCCTAGTTAGATCTCAATTTCCAACCTAATATGAGAGAGAAAAAATAGTATGAACAAAATACTTCACATGTATGCGATATACTTGGTAAGTCACCTCCTTGAGACATATAGGCAAATACTTATAATCACGTTTCTTATGCTTTAAATTCTGTCAAAAACATGCTGGGAGTGCATTCGTAGCTCTTTTGTGACTGGTGAAGCACACATCAAATCAGGCAAGTGACTTCATAGTGTTATTTCAAGACAGACAAACAAATCAAATCAGGCAACCATACACCCACATAGTATTATTTCCCAGCTCAGGGTAGGGATTTCTCTTACCCTGCTGGGGTACTGGTCGATACACCTTAGATCAAGGCAAAGAACTGCATGTTAACAGCGGCTCAAACTGTAAATAGAAATGGATTCAAATTGGTTAAAACAGGGCGCTTTCACCAGAGGAGCCTGGGACGTTCCGTCATGGTTGTTGTACTCACATAGACTGACGCGGAGATTCGCTTGTGACCCACCCCTCTCTGCCAATCAGGAGATAGTGTGCTTGGTGAGGGGAAGCTCTTTTCATATGTTGGCTCTTGACCAGGTGTGCAGTGTTCATCTGATTGTTTCCCGGCTTGTGGGTCACGTGGTTGGAGCCAAATTAGGGCGGCCATCTTGGCCTGGTCAAAATTATCGAGAGGTGTATGCCACTGAAGGTTGCTGTTGTGCCGAGAGGATCGCCTGGCCCAGTTATGTAGTTATGTGAGTAACAGGCGGCCTGGTTCTTTATATATTACTGAGAATCTTGTGTGTTAGCTGTACAGGTTGCTTCCTTATCTCCCCTCACTGGGCTCTACCGGGTGGCGTCACGGACAGGCATCCTGAGCGATATATCACGAGGATGAGGGACAAAACTGGGTGGCCATCTTTGCTTAGTCAAATATACTGTGAGGCGTATGTCAAAGTTAGAGAAAAGAGTTATCGCAATGCCAAAAGAGAAGCCTGACCCAGCTGTGCATGTCATGGGCGGGTCAGTCTCTGATGTATTCGGAGGCAGACTGATTTATGATAATGCTCATATTTTCGTCTATGTCTGCGGCAGTGCCTCCACGCCAGACTACCCTTTCGCTGCTATTGCTTTGGACGCTGAGAAAGCTTTCAATAAGATTGGGTGGGATTTCATGTTTGGGGCATTGAAGTGGATTTATTTTCCCCCCAAAATTTGTAGTTTAATTTCTTTACTATATACTGGTCTTAAAGCTGCAATTTTTGTTAATGGCATTATATTGGATTTATTCCCTTTGTTTCAAGGAGTGTGTCAGGGTTGTCCTTTATCCCCGCTCTTATTTATTATTTCACTGGAGCCCTTTCTGGCTACATTTCGACAAGACCCCAACATTTCAGGACTTAAAATTGGAGAGAATCACATTAAATTGTCTGTTTATGCAGATGATATCCTTTTTGTACTGTTTCCACCCTTCTAAATCTCTTCCATCCTTCATAGAGCATGTTTCACTTTTTCTCAATTGTCAGGTTATCGGTTAAACACTGATAAATCAGAAATACTACCTTTAAATATCCACTGTACCAAACAAGCACTTTGACTCTGTCAATTTCAAGAGGCAACCTGCTAAACTAAAGTATTTAGGACTATGGGTTACAAAGACTATTAAAGATGCAATTAAATCAAATTTTGGTCATATTACTAAATCCTTAAATGATATAGTTATAAGATAGAAACCACTATTTCTTTCCTGGTGGGGTAAATTGGATTCTATTGAGCTCATGTTGACATCTATTACATCATACACAATTTCAATGATCCCAATTCATATCCCTGATTCATGTTTTAAAATATTAGACCCCCCACTCTCTAAATTCCTATGGAAGGGTAAATTATTCCGAATATCTTTGTCAACCCTAAAGAAGAATAAGTCTGAAGGTGGTCGCAACTTCCCAGATTTTAAACAGTATCATAATGCTTTCTTCTTAAAGCAATCAACTCATTGGCTTGATTCCACCCCCTCTTCTTATGTTCCTTTATGGCTGTCTGTAGAAAAATCTCTAGTGGCACCTCTTTCCTTTCTAGAAGTGTTGTCTTTCACAACTCGTATTTCCCAATTGCGTACTCCAGTTATTGCATACTCACATCGCATCTTATCATCTCTTCTTCCCTTCACTCATATATCTGTCCCTAACTTTCGACAAAAATCAATTTGGCATAATCGCACCATCCAAATTAACAATCGTTCCATATATTGGAATACCTAGAGAGACAAAGATATCTTTTGGATATCTCAACTCCTTAATAATGATCAGATTTTATTATTTTCGGACCTTCAAAATGCATTTTTCCTACGCTCCTCATCTCTGAAGCAATACAAACTCTTACATACATCTCTAACTGCTTTAATGTCAAATATAACACTAAAACTACTCTCTCCCCTGGCTCTACTAAGTTACTTCCACTATTATCCACTAAGCTTCTACTATATACAAAACGTTAAACTCTTCTAATGATAGATCTAAATCTAAAATTGAATTGGCATGGGAAGTAGATTTATTGGAATGTTGATGCATCAGTTTGTGGAAGAAAATTTGAATTAGGATGCACAAATCCACCAGAGCTGCCAATACTTTACAGTTCCTTTTTTTCATTATTCACCGATTACTATTTACTCTTATCAGTGTGAACCATTTTTCTAGTGACTCAAATCCATCTTGTTGGTCCTGTAATTCTTCACATGCTGATTTAAATCATATGCTCTTCGAATGTCGGTCTATTTATAGGTTCTGGACAAGTATGGCGCTAGGTTAACACGATTTTTAAAGTCAACATCCCTTTTTCATTTGCAAATATTTTCCTAGGCAGTATTGCACCGGATTGGTCTGAGCTTGTCCAAGGCCATAGATTGGTAGATTTGCTATTAGCTGTTGCATTTCATCTAATAACATGCACAGGATGTTCCTTTTCAATCCTGGTGGTACGCTACATGCTTTAATCATAGGCTCAACACTAATTATGTTTCTCCCATTTCCTTGGCTATAAAAAGAGACTTACTCTGGTTTCCAATTACCACATTTCTGTCCAAATCTAGTTTACCTGCCAGTAAGAATATATTGACTCCAGATGAGGCCCAGAAGCCTACTTAAATTGACATACACAATACCTTTCTGTCTTTATTTATATATTTTGTTCTTTAATTATATAATTATGAAGGGCCAGATGTAGGTAGCGAAATAGCGATCGCAAACGCTGAAATTCACAGAATTTCAATGTTTGCGACCGCAAAATAGCCCTGTGCAATGTAGGTAGGAAAAACCTACTTGCAGAAATAAGGAATCGCAAATTTTGCGATTCCCTATTTTGCGACTGCCTTTAAGGAATCGCAAATTGCGATTCCTTAAATGCAATGCAGGAAGCCCAGAAAGTCTGCGATTTGGGCTTAGGAATCGCAAATTACCACCAACTTCAAGTTGGTGGTAATTTGTAATTTCTTTGAAAAATGCACTTTTTGCATTTTTCAAAGTGCCATGTGGCGCACATACATGCCCTTAGGGCATGTATGTGCGCCACATGTGCACACATACATTTTCAGGGTGCAACAGGGTGTCCTTTGACACCCTTGCACCCTTGAATGCATTTGCAATTTGCGAGTACCTAATAGGTACTCGCAAATTCTGAATAGTCTTCCCATTCATTCCTATGGGCCTCTAGGCCCATAGGAATGAATGGGAAGGTATTCCTAATTGCGAATCGCAATTTGCAATTCGCAATTAAGGAATATTAAGGAATCCCAATTAATATTGCGATTCCTACCTACATTCCATTTTGCGAGTCCTTAATAGCGATTTGCTAAAAATCGCTATTAAGGACTCGCAGAAATGAGTTTACCTACATCTGGCCCGAAATGTCTACGGTTTATTATTTATCTTTGTACAAGTTTACTAGATAACATGTTTCGCACTGACTTTCCCCTCTCTTCCTTCCCCATATCACCTTTTTCTGTTATATTTGATTCATAACTCATACAGCTGACTTAAATCTCTCATTATATTTTCATATTATCATATTTTAAACTGTTGTTTCTACTGCATCATTTTTTCCTTTACCTTTTTGTATTCTGCTTTTACGTGTTTTAAATGAACTTAAACTTAAAAAAAAGCTGTGGCAGATGGAATACTTTTTCAGTGCTCCTCATGCAAATACAGTTTATCTCCATGCCTGTTATGGGTATGTGAATAAAGGGCCCTAGGGAACACTCACTTAAGTTGAAATTGCTATCCTTAATAATAGGAAGTGAACATCTGCATGTCGAAGCCACAATCTCCAGACCCTGCAGTGGGCTGGTCACCCAGTGACTGCTGTCAGAAAATAAAAACTAAACCACTAATTGATAATTCATTTCCTTTTTAAACAATACTAAGCTGACAACTCAAATATGGAAAAAAATACTGTACACAGCCCATTCTTTGTAATGCTTATGTGTTTAGTCAGGCCAAGAAAGCCTTATTATTCTATAGGATATGCCCCCAGTTTAGAGTGAATTGTGCATTAATTATGTAAAAGCATAAAACTTGGAAGAAATGTTGTTAATATAGAAATCGATGCATTTATCGATGAAAATGAAATCTCGTCCTTATTAACGGAATTGCCTGTTATGAACTCCACCTCAACTCGTAAATATGTAGTCAAGCAGGCCCTGAGACCTAAGCCTGGGATTGCTGATTGATAGGTCACAGGTGGGAGTATGCTTAGCTAACAGGCAAACCCTCGGGCAGGAAACTCTTGATCAATCCCACAGATAGGCGCAGCAACATTACAATGGTCAAGGGAGATTGTCCCAATAAAGCACACATGGCCGGAGGGGGTACGTGCGCTCCTAAAAACATCATAAAAAGTCAGATGCCACATGAGTTAGGAATACATAACCAATCAGGACCAAACACACGCAGTGATCATATGCTCCCCATGCTGGACATCTGGACACGTTAACCCCTGGCGACATTGTGTCCACGCGAGGTCAAGACCCACCTGTGGAAACCATTTAGACAATTCATTTATGACTCCAAAGACAGCAACCAACATTGCTCATCACATATCGTACGCCGGAAACTTTTATAACCCACCATGTTTTGTATAAAAGAAAGGCACATGCTGATTGTAAATTGAGACAGTCCTCAGACCTCGTGCCTGTAACAGTTCTCCCGACCGTAATGTTTAATTAAACAAACTGTTCCTGTCTTGCCAAACACCTCTTGTCTTCTGTTTTTTAAGGGAAAATTGCCCGTGAAGTGTGTTTTTTCATTTATAACTCTCTAAAATTCATTTTGTTTAAATTGTTTAGAAGTGAATTTTCTGCAAATAAGGCAAGAATACTATTACTGTAGAATCAATATTTATTTATAAGATTCCTAAGACAATGAAAAACATGGACATTTTACACAATAAGACCATTGTCTTACTTTGTTACAAAGTGAAATGTAAGAAAAAGGGTTCTAATTAAAACGTAAGTTAAAATATCAAAGGCATTTCTTAGTAACACATCAAAATAAATGACAAATTGTAATAATTTCACAAAATGAAAACTAAGGAAAATTTAGGGCCAGATGTATCAAAAAAGCAATATGCGATTCCCAAATAGCGATTTTTACCGAATCGCTATTTGGGAATCGCAAAACGCTATGCAGGAAAAATGTCGCAATAAAATAGCGATTCGGTAAAAATCGCAATCGCAATTACCGATTTCAAAAATTGCAATTCTGTATTTGCGAAATCGCAATTAAGAAATTGCAAAAATGCGAATCTGCTATTCAGTTGCAGCATGATGACATCACAACCAGGAAGTGTGACTGCCCATGCTGTTCCTGAGTGACTGAGGCTGTGTTAGAGGCTGGGAGCAGGAGCACACCACTCAGAAGCCCATCTGGAGTGCAAATACACCCACAAACCCACCATGGATACACAGGAGAAGGCAAAGGAGGCTGCAGTACGAAAAAGGAAACAGAAATTCAGCGAGAAAGAACTGGAGGTCCTCATTGAGGAGATGGTGAGGAGCCATAAACAGCTGTTTGGGAAAACATCTCTGCACATCCCTGAGTCAGAGAAGAGAAAAATCTGGCTGGACATGCAGGCAAAAGTAAATGCCATTGGTGTCACACAGCGCACCATAGAGGACCTACGCAAGCGCTGGTACGACTTGCGCTCAAGGGCAAAAGAAAAGGTTGCAAGCAGGCTTGCGGAGGCTAAGAAAACTGGTGGAGGTCCATCTACTGAGCCAGCATCAACACCCCTTGAGGACTTGGTGGAGTCCACACCACAGCCAGAAACCATCAGCGGCGTAGCAGACATTGACAGCTCAACCACGCCCAACACCAGACAAGGTAGGATGCATGCTAAATCACCCCTGACCCATTACCCCCTAAACACCCCACTCAGGAATGACTCAATATCTATGATTGCCACCCATGCCACAATTTTGTGGTCACCCAGCAATGCATCATGGGAGATGCAGTCCCACACATAACACAGTAAGGCATTGATACAGAGTAACATATTCGCAGTTGGGACACACCAGTAAAAGACCAATTGAAGCACAGCATTTAGGTACACCAACTGAAGTAAATTTATTTTGTAAATAACAGAAAGCAGGACACACAATAAGTAGTTCTCTTGTATTCACAGATGAACCTGCGACACAGGGTGAGGACACACCAATTGATGAGGCACCACAGCTACAGGAACAGGCAGGGGGAAAGGAGTCAGACCACACAACACAGACAACACCTGCACCAAGACCACGCCGTTACACTGTGGCTCCACTACAGGAGTTGGAGGGAGGAGTGCAAGCCATCCAAGATGAGCCACAGCCAAGGCACGAAGAGCAGGCACGGCACCAACATGACCAGTCTCCTGTGCACCGTAGCGACAGCAGTCGCATGAGACACAGACCAAGGGCACAACACACCACTGATGAAGGAGAGGAATCCTCTGTCTTCTCTGGTCTGGAGGGCACAATGGGGAAGGTGCAGCGTCTGCAAGCGAAAAGCATGCGGTCAATGCAAAGGCAGCTGGTGTCTGTAAATCACAATCTGACTGACATAAAGGATGGCATCAGGGAGCTCAACAACACTGTGGCCTAGGGTAACAAGGCATGTGCAGACAGCATGAAGGTCATGACCGTAGCAATCAAAGAGCTCTGTGCCACCATGCAGAGGGACCATGCCTCCAGACGCAGGGAAAAGCAACGCCTATTTACCCGTCTGGATCATTACACTAAGGCAGTCAACCGTCTGTGCAATGCCACAGCTGTCCTTTCCAGACACACAATGTCCATGCAGGTTGAAATGGCACACTGCAGCCAGGATGTTGCCAAGGGGTTGGTGCAGGTCACCACTGCAGTTGAACAGCTACAGACAGCCAACATAGCTGGCACAGGTATTCTGGGTGCAGGGGACAGTGAGGTCTCCAGCCGCAGCAGCATTACCCGACCCGTGACTGAACCCAGATGGCAGAGTATGAGGCAGGGAACAGCATCCGATGCCTCATCAAGGGAGGGCAGTGTGAACATTGACCGTGCAAGTGCGTTACGGGTGCGCAAGAAATAGACAGTGTTGCGACAGAGTCATGCAAATGAGTGAGGTAACCCATGGCATACATGCTGAAGTCATTTAAATGTGCATGGACTGTGTACATGGCATGTTAACCACCAAAAGCCACACATTAGTTGTGACTTGTAGGCTGTGTGAAGACATTTTACATGATGTTAAGGTATATTAAAACACAGTTATTCAACAGTCATGAGTTGCTTTGTGTCATCATTACTCACCTAGAAATAGTTGCGTGTTATTTCATCACGTCTCTGTCTGCCATCTGCTGCACCTACACCACCTGCTGGTCTGAGACGTGGACCTGGTTCCTCATCTTCATCTGAATCAGAATCTGTGAGTTCCACTGGTATGCCTTTGGTTGTTGCTACATTGTGCAGCATGGCACAAGTAGCCACGATCTTGCAACAGGTATCAGGCCTATACTGCAGTGCTCCTCCACTTTTGTGCAGACAGCGGAACCGGCTCTTCAGTATTCCAAATGTTCGCTCGATGACATTGCGCATTGACTTGTGTGCGCCATTGTATTTTCTCTCACTCTGATTAGCCGGATTGAGGTATGGTGTGAGGATGAATGAGCGCACAGCATATGCACTGTCATCTACAGGATGAAAGGTTAATCACTGTCCTATTTATACAGATGTAATGAGTCCATCAGAGTGTGTAAAATGCAGTTACCTAGCAGGTATCCTTCGCCAAATTCACCCCCAGTGAGATGTGTGTATATTCCACTGTGTCTAAATATGAAGGAATCGTGTGTACTGCCAGGATATTTGGCCACTATATCAGTTATTATGTGTTTGGCGTTACATTTGACCTGGATGTTGAGTGAATGGAATGATTTCCTGTTCCTGAAAACGTACTCATTATCTGAGGGGGGACAGAGGGCTACATGTGTCCCATCAATGCACCCGATTACATGTGGGAACTGTGCTATCTGGTAGAAATCCAATTTGGTCTGCTGCAATGCCTGTTGTGTCGTGGGGAATCTGATGTAATGGTGTATCCTCTGTACCATTGCATCCAAGAAAGCATTAAAGAAGCGCGACAGGCAACTTTGGGACACCCCTCCTGCTGTAGCTATCACCCCCTGTAAGCTCCCTGATGCTAGTAGGTGCAGTGAACAGAGGACCTGTACATGTGTTGGAATGGCTTGGGTCCTGCGGGTTGGATGCTCCTGTATTGGTTTTAGGTCAGCTATCAGGTCTAGTATAGTTGTTGAGTCTAGTCTATACTTCTCATGTATTTCTTCCTCTGTCTGCTGAAACAGGGTTATGCGCAGTCTGTAAATGCGTTCCTTTCTCCTCCTCATTCTCTGGGCTGCTGCTTGAATCCACATCCTCCTCACTATGACATACAGCGCTGCCATTGTGAAAGACACTGAGGCATTCTGGGCCTGTTTAAATAGGTTGCACCTGGTTACCACCTGCCCTGAGTTGGTGGTAATTTGAAGGTGCAAAATTGCAATTTTTCACTTATTCGCAATTTGCGACTGTGTCATACATTCTTTTGCGAATTCGCAATTTGCGAAAGACATTTTTGCGAATTCGCTATTTGGAACTCTCAAATTGCGAATTCGCAAATGGTTTTTCGCAGATGTGTTGCTTTGCAAATTTGGAAATCGCAATTTTTGCGAATATCCATTTTGCGATACGGACAACTGTCATACATTGGAACATGCTATTTTGCGTCCGCAAACGCACTATTTTTGAGAATCGCAGCGTTTGCGAACGCAAAATAGCTTGATACATCTGGCCCTTAGTTTTTTTATGTCCCTTCTTTTACTTCCTCCATCTGTTCTATATTTCTGTACAAATAAATGGAATGGGTTAGGTTTAAAAACTTTGTACTAATTCAAAACATTTTTTCAATACAAATTAAAAAAAAGTATATTCATGAAATGAAAAACCATCATGCTCACAATTAGCACATAAACAAAGAATACTTATGGGTAAATTAACCTCTGTACATTTGCACAGCGAAGCACATTTTCTTTACCTTTGCACCTGATCAAGTCTCATAACTTGGCACCTCCAAGTATTTGAATGATGCATTGTGATTGCCAGGGCAAAGACTGTCTATCTCGTATCCAGCCAAAGATATTAACATCCAGGAGCTGAGGTGATTTCTGAAGAATCTGGTCCCAAATATGTCCTACATTGTAGGCTACTTGACTACATTCTGTTAAAAGCCATTTAGAGTTGGAGAGATAATATTTAAATCACTGTTTTTCTGTGTAAACAATAAAAGTGTATTGTTATTCACACTTGATTTTGGGCTCCAGCAGTCATACTGAACACTATCCCATTTATTTGAAGACGTACCTACTACAATCTCTTTTAATGTAGGTGAACTTGGAAGGGCACAAAGGGCCAACCTCACTTCTGGGTAATTTATCCAAGTTGTTCAATAAGTTATTTTGCCTCTTCCTCATCAAATCAGAGATGGCCCATCCTGCCAACACACAATGCTCCTTTGCCTCACTATCTGGGAGCTAAATTCAAAGACCAACTGCCAGCTACACCTTGTCATGTGACTCAGGGAACAGGCTGTAGACACCAAATGGTTAGGACAAGAAAATGCCAACTTTGTAAAAGTCTATAACCACAGTAGGGCAACCCACTATTCTTCCAGGGAACTGGGTAATCAAAATACACAATGTTCCTGGAGGAATTACTTCAAAAATACTTCGATGTGGTGACACTCCCCACCAGTGTTTGAAACAATGGTAGGGCTATGCATCAGAAAATCTCTATGCCCTCAGCCATACCACTAGTATCAGGAATATAAAAAGGTTTGCCTGCACTGAACACAACCCAAAGTTGCTCTCAGCAAAAGCTCTTTGCAGATTGTAAAGACAACACAACATCAGTGTCTACACTATGCAATGTTAAAGAATGTGTATTATTGTTTGAAGTGGGCTACTGCTAACCTCAAGGAATAATACCACTTCTTGTCAGGGTAAACCCTCAAAGTCACTAAATAACCTGAAATCAATCCCCTGTTAGCTATGGGACAAAGCAGGCAGGCTTAAGTTAGGGCAATCTGAAAAGTATTGATGCAGAAGCAAAGCAGGAATAAAGTCAAAACACAAGAACAACAAGATTCTAATAAGGGGAACCGGAGATATAAATATTTTAAGTTTTAAGTAGAAGTAGCACCGAAAATCACTGAGCGCCAATGATAGTTGGTGGAAGTGGTCGACCTGGACCTAGGTGTGATTTGACGAGCGAAGGACCCTGGTCGGATACATCAAGTGGATTGATCTCAGTGAAGGTCTGGAAGTCAAAAAGGTTTAAAAGGTTTCTAACTTCCACTTCAAAAACAGACTTTGTAACTTTTTAATACAATTATTGAAATGTCTTCAAAGTCCCAAAGAAGAATGGAACTTTGTCACTTTTTGAGAAGAAACATCCTCCCAGTGCAGGCTTACACTGATATTTTTCCAGCTGTCCTTGAACCATGGGACTGATACCTGAGCAGGTTGGTCCCATTGGAGTTCTAGAGATTTGGAGATTTCCAGATGAAAGTTTTCTAAGTCCCAACACAGAATGGGACTCAGTCATTTATTCTGAGGTACAGGGAATCTTTAAGAGGGACAAAGCTGAAATCCAATCAGATGCTGTGGAGCCACTGGTTGGATACTTTTTTCAGCAAGCATGACCAGCTGAAGCTCCCAAGTTCTTGAGGAACAGTTTTCAAACGTTTCCAAACTTTGTTCTGGTGCCCAGGTAATCACAGGAGTACACTTCAAAGGCCCCCAGGACCTCAGGGGATGGCACTTAGAGAGTCTCAAGGAGTCAGGTTTAGGTCTACAACAATTTTCCAGCTGCCACTGGTCAGCTGGGCACTTCAGGGAAAAGGGTTCTAACAGATTGTTGTGCCCCAATTGCCACACCTGAGGTCAGCCACCTGACCCTTGGAGTCCACTTCTTTGTCCTGGGTACAAGAGGGTGCTGGTCCAGCAGTTTAAGTTCCTGCACTCAGGATTGACATGGGAGAAAAAGGAGCCCTAGCAAAATTGCTCACAGCTGCCCTGCTCCCTTTCTCTCCAACCTCTGTCTCTCTCTTTCCGTCCATCCATTTGATCTCCTACCTTCTTTCCTCTCTCTCTTGTTGTCCGCCCTGATCTCTTTCTCTCTCGCCATCCATCTCACCCTCTCTTTTTTTCTCTCTCCCTCTCTTTCTTGTCGCCGATGCCTGCTGCAGTTTAGCTCCAGAAGCTGGTGAAAGTGACAAGGGCAGCAGTAGCTGTGGCCCTGGACTTTGAAAACCTGCCTCCGATTCCTCTAGCCCAATATGGAAATGGCTGTTGGAATAAAAAGTCAGTCCAGCCCTGCCTGTATTACTGCTTTTTAATAACGCTGAAGAAAACTGCTGTTGGAAATTAAGTTGCTGGTTGAGGGGGAGAAACCCTACTCAAACAGCAACCAGAATACCGGTCAGGGTGAAGTCACAAGCTACCCCAAATTAACCTGTGCTTAACCATTCAGTATCTTGGCACAAATGCAGTCAGGCCTAACTTAGAGTCAATGGGTAGAATATTTATGAAACAGTAGTAATGTGAGAACACAACACAAGAGAAAACCCACATCAACTAAAAAAAAAATAAAGTAAAATTTAATAAATTATTTGAGCTCAAAATGACAAAAATACAATCAGTAGAACCGGAGATTTCAATTTCAAAGTTTTAAGTGAAAACAGTGCCTAGGAGCACAAAGCTCCAACTGTGATTATCTGTCCCACCGGACCGAGACAAAGCCACAAGTTCAGACTGACCGCGATGGAGTGTGGGCCCGATACAAGGACCAAATTGGGCTCGATGAACAGAAGTACCTAAAATCCTGGTTGCAAAGCAATGCAAAGTCCAGCGTCAAGGATGCGTCGCTTAGCAGAGGCGATGCAAGGTCCTTGTGTGGAGATGTGTTGCACAGTGGTGATTCTGAGCAGCTGCGATGCGAGTTCTGTGCAGGTAGATGCATCATGCAGCAGTGGTTCTGAGGGACTGGAGGCTGCAATGCAAAGTCCTGTTTGGGGATGGTTTGTGCACCGGTTCAGATGTGGAGTATTGCGAGTCCAAGCATCGCGCTGTGTCGGTTCTGCTGGGACGATTGATGGCCTGACAGAGCACCTTCAGGCCCACTTCCAAGGTCCACGACCGGGGATGGCACCACTTGGGGGGACAGGACTCACAGCTGGCAGAGTCCAGGTGTTGGGTTCAAGGTTCTTGGAGCCTTTTCTGTCCTTGAGGCTCTGATCAGGGGGCCAGCCAACTGGCCCTTGGAGTCACTCTGGTAGTCCTGTGCTCAAGATGCAGGTCCAGTCCTTCACCCAGGCAGCAGGGCAGCAAATCAGCACAGCAGTCCTTCTTCTGAGTCTTCAACAGGTCCAGATGTGTATGGAAGTGTTGGGTCTGAAGGTCCAATATTTATACCTGGTGCTCACTTTGAAGTAGGAGAAGGTCCTGGAGGTTTCCACCACCAGAGGTGCTTGTAATTTCCTTCCTGCCTGCCCTGGCCCCAGATTGTCTGGGGTCACAATAAACTAGTGTCAAACCCTTTGTGAGTGTGCTCAGGAAAAGCCTTTGTGATGTGCAAGTGTGGTAAGTGACAGCTCCTTCACCTCATCAAGTCAGAGATGGCCCATCCTGTCTGAGAGCAATATACAAAGACCAACTGCCAGCTACACCTTGTCATGTGACCCAGGAAACAGCCTGTAGGCACCAAATGGTTAGGATAAGAAAATGCCAACTTTCTAAATGTCTATAACCACACTAGGGCAACCTAATATTTTTCCAGGGAACTGGGTAATCAGTATACAGCAGTCGCGGCTCGCAATTCTCGCGGGTGGAGGGGCGGGCGGGGGGGTCGCGCGGGGTTATCGCGCGGGGGTTACCACGAGAGGGTGGGGGGGTAAAATAGTAATAATAATAAAACTTACCTGACTGGTCCCGCGCCGCCTCTGCTCCTGGGCCGGGTCCGCGTTTTCCTGCTCCTGAACAGGAACAGGCATGCTCCCTCCCCTCCTGTAAGCCAATCACAACACTGCAATGGCAGGCGTTGTGAGTTGGTGCAGAAGTCCCGGACAGCGCCCAGCCGGGCAGCCTGTAGGAGGCCATTTTCTCTATGTAAGCTGCATGCAGCCTACATAGTGAAAATGTAGAGTGCTGCATTACTGCTTTGAGTCGGCCCCGGGGCCGACCAAACAGTCAAGGTACTCAGAGTGGTTCAAGCCACTCCTCCTCGACCCACCCGCCCCCAACCAAGCATATCCTCCCGCTCGCCCCCAATCAGGCATACCCCTGCCTTCTGCTTTCTCACTTAGCGCTAGAAGCAGAAAATAAAATAGTATTTAAAATGCCATTTTATTTTCCTGCTTCTCGCACCTGTGAAAAGCAGTGAGGCAGCGCTCCTCCACGCCCTAATGGAGGAGCCGCTTCCTGGTATACAGAGACAATATTTCTGGAGGAATTATTTCAAAACTACTTATAAATTTGTTGGTCAATCTATCTAACGCTGCAACTAATATAAAAAACACATTATTCAACATGCAACCAAATAATAATACCAATAATGAACAAACTTCAGGAGTACTGATCTAGCAAAACTATTTTCTTATATTAGTATTTGCAATATCTTTTAATCATCCAAATGATTTTTATAATATTCAGGGCTAAACATATATTTTGGACATATTAATGTAACAACACTGTTGCACCACACATGATCTGATCACAAAATTATACAATGATTTACAAAAAGATCATAGGGGAGCAATATATCCTCATAACTGTGTATGTTCATAGATACAGAGTCCAGTTGGATTAATTGTTCTTATTTCAGTTTTCAAAAGGACTGATAAAATTATCACTGTAAATGGTGTTAGAGAGGAGGAATCGTTGACGTTTCGGTCTTTTATGGCCAAACAGTCCCCATGACCATCATCAGGACACAGTATTGAGTTGCCTACTGACAGGACACACATCTGAAGGACATAATAAAACAAAACAGTAACAGAAGTAAACAGTACCCCCAAGAACATCATGTGCAACGCTTGCTCAGCATGTGTCACCTCCATATCACCACCAATGTTTACCATACTGGTACCAACAACCAAAACATGCCATCTTCATATTGTCCAGACACTACACGATCCAAGAAAATATATAAATACCCAAGGTGATCCCTAAGAGACCTCAATGGATTAACACCAGGGTCGAAACGTGACTGTTTTATTGGGATTGTCCGATCGTTCATATTATGTACAGTAACCAAT
Organism: Calotriton arnoldi; assembly: GCA_963921515.1. NCBI lineage: Eukaryota > Metazoa > Chordata > Amphibia > Caudata > Salamandridae > Calotriton > Calotriton arnoldi. The sequence goes on from CAWUFW010017833.1 coordinate 136,538, forward strand.
AATTGTATCTTGGACTTGTTTATTTTCTGAAAATTCTCAGGCATCCCTTTGCTCATATAGATCATTGTAAATAATGCACCTCACTGCACTTTTTGAGCACTGCGCCGTGTGCACCACACTTGATTTGTTGACATTTATATGGTTGTTTATGAATAAAGAGAGCATTACTGATGGATGATGTAGAAAGTGAATTTTGGTTTGGTTTACACATAGATGAAAAGAGACCCATTGAACCATTGTTGTTCAATTGCAGGCCCACTAGTAGCATTTAATTTACAGTCCATGGGTACATGTAGTACCACTTTACCAGGGACTTACAAGCAAATTAAATATGCCAATTGGGTTTAAGGCAATGTTACCATGTTTAAAGGAGAGAGCAGAAGCACTTTAGCACTGGTTAGCAGTCCTAAGGCAAGCAAAAACGAAGTCAGCAAAAATAGGAGGCTGGAAGGCAAAAAGTTGGGAGAAAACCACGCCAAGGATGTCACGTCCAACAAATACATCTCGTTTTTTGGAGGAGAGCTTAATATATGCACCGTGCACAGATTTCTTTCAAGTTTAGATGTTTCTTATAAAGTACTGTATTTTATCAAATACTGCACTTTGTAAAAATATTGAAACATGCAATTTAGAACTGGCCTCCTAGTGAACACATGTACAGGAAGCAAGTTAAATCATAGGGAGATTAGAGGCAAAGATGTATGACTTTAAGGTGCTTCTAATTTGTGTAGTTTTAACTCCTTCCTTCTACATATTTTGCATTGACTGCTTTTTCACGTATCTTTATTTCTATTTTAGAGATTGCCTGCTTCTCTTTGAGTTAGGATCACCAGTTTTCTTTTTTCACTTTCTTCAGCTTTTTCTATAAAAGCCGTACTAATGTTTGATATCATCAATTACCCAGAACTCTCCCTCATGCACATTTGGCCATGGCCCACACTTGTGCCTGAGCCAAGTAGTGAGAGCACCTGAAATGCTTTTGAATGTTTTGTGTGGCAACACCCACATCAGTCGAGAGAGCCCTCACACGTTTCATGATATACGTTTTCTGTAGAAATGTTTTGATGTTTTAGTAGAGCAAATAATATTGTTGTGGTAATTTTTAGGTCTGGCATTAGTCAAGATCATTTGATTTTACCCACATTATATGTCTAATACACTTACATATAGAGGCTTTCAGGGTGCTCTCTTCATCCATTGGTCTGTTGTTGTGGCATTCACATATTTCATCTTCCCACTGCAGCATTGAGATTATGGCAATGGGCCAGCCCACTTCAGCCATCCTCCAACTTCAGTGAGAGTAGCTGCAATTCTGCTCTTTCATAGGAGCACATCCACACATAAAATGGTTGTACTCCTGTCGTAAGAAATGGAGTTATTAGTTTAAAGGAGTGAGAGCACCACTGAAGAAATAATCACAGTCCTTGTCAGGGTGATCCATAAAAGTCACTAAATAAACCTGTGCTTAACCTTCTGGTCGCTTGGCACAAAAAGTGTCAGGGTTAACTTAGAGGCAATATGTAAAGTATTTATGTAGCACTCAAACAGTAATAAAGTTAAAACACAACACATGAAAAATCCCAAAACAATTTAGAATAATTGAGTAAATGTTAATAAATAAAAGGATACCAAAATGACAAAAATCCAATAAGTAGAGCTGGAGATATGAATTTTAAAATTGTTCAGTAGAAAGAGAGGCAAAATGCCCTAGTCTTAGGTATATGGTCATACTGGACCGGGTCAAAGTCAAAAGTTAAGACCAACCGGGATGGAGCGTGGATTGGATACAGGGACCAGGTTCATCTGTTAGAAAGTTTTCCCTCCTAACTTAGTAGGCCGGCAGGCTGTAGGCTAGATCCAGAGAGTGCTTCGTCGACTGCAGGTTGCTGAAGGCCCAGGCCTTGGGCGGAGCTTTGCATCAGTAGTTTAGTCATTGTCGGCGCAAAGAGTTGGTCGATGATTGGAACTTTGTGCTGGTGAGAGACGTGGGATGGTTGTTATTAATGCGAAGAGCTCCAACCGCCGAGGTCTGCATCTGGTAAGATCTCATGAGTAGCCAGATGCAACTCTTGCATTGGCCTTGGTGAAGTTCACTTGCGTTTGCAAGGAGACTGGGAACAGTTCTTTTTGACATGAAGCGCCCTCAGCCTCAGTTTTTTTTACCTGGATTTTTGTAGTTTTAAGGTTTGAGGAGTACACACTGACAGCAGTCAAGGATCCAGGACCCGGGTGTGGCACCTCTTGGGGGTGGGGGGGCTAGTACTCTCGCCAGAAGAGGCCAGCAGCAGTGTTCAAGCAGGTCTAGTTGATGCTGGTCAACTGGACAGTTGGAGGGAAATACTTCTGGAAGCATGTTGTGTCCCACTAGCTCAAACAGAAGGTCAGCCAACTGACCCTTGGAGTCACTTTTGGGGTCCTGGCTTCAAGGCAAGCAGGTCATGTCTCCCTTCCAGCTTCAGACAGCAAGGCAGTGCTTCTTCTGAGTCCCCACAGGTTCAGGAGTGTTCTGATGAGAGGCTCTGAGTGTGACACTTTAAAATCAATTGCCAGCCTGTGTGGGGTGGAGGGGCACCCCCTTTTTCTCCTCTACTCCTAAACTGGTTTTGGTCAGTTCTTTACTTTTCTCTGGGTTGGACTCCAGTCTGTCTTGGAAAACAAGGGGTAGGCAGGCCCAGGTGTGGGCTGCATTTGCCAGTGATAAGGCAGGCATCTTCTGAAGTCAGGAAGGAGCTAGGTACAGCCCCCAGGCTACCCTTTAAAGCTCAGGAAAGAACACCCTCCCCACACCCAAGGCCCTTTTGTCCCCTGTCTGGAAGAAATACACATCACACACCAAGAGAGCCAAGAGAGCCATTAACAGTCATGTGAGCCTATACACTGGCATAATGGTACTTTTAGTTTAGGCAGAAAAATGCCAACTTTCTAAAAGTGATGTTTTTAGAATAGTAACTTAAAATCTGACTTTACCATTAAAGAGAAAAGTTTAAATTGCAAATCAAATGAATGGAAGAAATGTTTCTCTAGCTGTTGGCAAACAAAAGCTATCACTTATTAAATGTAATAAGGTAACCTAGTCTATGGAAGAGCTCGCCTTGCTGCAGTGAAGAGTCTACTTTGGGGGGTTTTCATTGCCAGGATACATAAAACTTTAAATATAAATGCTCCACTTTTTAAATGCCATGCACCTTGATTCATGAGCAGTTAGGGCCTACCATAGGGGTGGCTTATAATTATTAAAAAAGAAGTCTTAGGCCTGACAGACCTGAGACATGTTTTACAGTGCTACTTTACTGGGTGGCACAATTATCAGTGGTGCATCCCAGATGTAGTACTTAATTTACAGGCCTTGGATACAGGTAGTATCATTTAGTAAGGACTTATAAGTAAGTGAAATGTGCCAAACAGGTATATACCAATTTAATCATGTTTAGAAGGGAAATCACAATCACTTTACCACTAGATAGAATGCGTAAAGTGTGCAGAGTCCTAATGCCAGCATAAATGGGTTCAGCAAAAATTGGGTAGTGAAGGCAAATATCTGCGGGAATACACACAAAAGATGGTCATTTGCAACAACTACCATAACAATGTGTGCTTGCTCAAACTAAGAAAATATGTTTGCTTTTAGTCAATGCTTTTTTTAGGTTGGTGAGACACCACCAGAAGATCCACAACAATAAAGTTTTACAAAACCTCGGGACAAAGTCAGAGTAATGACGAAAATGTTCCGTAAACATCCTAGGACCTAACCTGTTTGCTCTAGGGCTGCTGCTGTTCTGCTTGACACAGGATGGTTTAGACGTAGCTCCTCTTTCTGCAGCACCAAGAGTAGGGCCTAATTTGTGCTAGTAATAGCAGGTTGTGTGCACTGGCACTTATTATTGGGGACTTTGACTTATTTTTGACCATCAAACTTTGACCCATATTAATTGAGAGAATTTAGAAAAGGGAGAAAAAAAAAACGGAGATGGACAACATAGAAAAACAGTGACAAAGGGAGAATGTAGGGATGAAAGAGAACCTAGCAGAGTGAGATACAGACAGGACGTATGGTCAGTGCAAGAAAGAGGCATGAGGTGGAATCAAAAGTAGGTAGCCTTGGTGTTCGGCAACCTTGACATTCAGCAGCATTAGCAGCAGGCTTCCAAGAAAAGAAGTTTGGGCTCCAACGCATATTTTTACAATTCAGGCACTGGCCAAGAAACACATTTAGTGTGTGTGGCAGCCCCTTGGAAATGAAGATAGATAGATAGATAGATAGATAGATAGATAGATAGATGGATAGAAAGATAGATAGATATGTGATAGATAGATAGATAGATAGATAGATAGATAGATAGATAGATAGATAGATAGATAGATAGATAGATAGATAGATAGATAGTTTTAAATGTAAGGTAAGGGCAATGTGTGCTTTTGTGATTGAGATTTTACGGAATCACGTGACAAAATTGTTTATTGATCTTTCATAAGAAGTACAATCGTGAAAAGCCTTTGCTTGACTTTCTGTTTAGCCAAATGACTGTTGGGCTAGCATTGGCATCCAAGAAAAGTGGAACAACAGTTATTGAAACTTCAAGTTCTCTCATGTTCTATGAACACCACAGTCTCCCCTTTTTAAAAAATGTTTTTCCGATCCTGCGAGACTCTCATGGGAGACAGTGCGGCCCCAGGGCTCCCGTGAGACTCCTGCAGGTGTCCAGGGGCTGCTCTGGCTCCCGCAGGAAACCTAAAAAAATATATTTTTTAAATGTGACCCCGGGTGGGGGGGAATCCTCTGAGACACCCCCACATGGCCCAGGGTGTTAGAGTACCTCTACACTGCTCACTTACACCTTATTGTTTTAAAAATGTTCACGACATGGAGACCTTGTCCCAGTGTCCTGAAATGGTTGCCACAACATTTGTCTTAATGTTGTGCCCAGCCAATCAGAGCTCAAGCTCCGGCTGGAGATTGCGGGAGACAATGGAGAAAATCCCCTGTGGCCAATCAGGTCACTGTATTATTTCAAGTTGCATGATCGCAGGAGTCTTGCCAGCCTCCCGCGAACGATTCACACCAAATCACAAAAAGCAATTTTCTGTATCAAGATCTGGCTTTCTGCCAAATTTTTTGTAATTCCGTTCATCCGTTTTCGCTGTATTGCTGTTCAATTTTCTAATGGGAAATTGTGTTTTGGGACCCCAGTTTATTCTCAGACACTGCTTGATGGATAATCCCAAAACTTTCCAGAATGGAGCTGAGGTTGATGAACGGTTTTGGAAAGTTTCATGAAGATTCATCAAACGGCCACAAAGTTATTAGCAAACCAAAAAAACACTCTTCCTATGGCAACATAGGGCCAGATGTATCAAGATTGGATTTTGTCAGTCTATAATAGCGAATTTTGCACGATTCGCTATTATGAACTCGCAAAATGCAATGTATGTAGAGTTTCGCAAAAAAATTGCGATTCCTACATATTCCATGTCATAATGGTCATAAATTGCGATTCGCTATCAATGAGAATGTCTTCCCATTCATTCCTATGGGCCTGGAGGCCGCATAGAATGAATGGGAAGATATCGCAATTTACGATGCCAAATGGACTGCATAGGTGCGAATCGCATTTCAAAGGTGATAGGGGCCAAAGGCCACCTGATGAACCCCAAAGGTAAGTGTGCACATGTGGCGCATACATGCCCTGAGGGCATGTCTGTGCGCTCACATGGCACACTAGAAAAAATGCAAGCGTGCATTTTTCTGAGGATTATGAATTACCACCAACCTGTAGTAGGTGGTAATTTGCGATTCACTAAAGCAGGCTCTCAATTTTTAACTCCTTCCTAGCTTTGCATTTAGGGAATCGCAAATTGCGATTTCCTAACTGCGTCGCAATTAGTGTAATGCATAAAAATTACGATTCACCTATAGTGCGAATGCCCACAGTTTGATTACATTGCAAAGGCATTTTGAGTTTATAGCCTTGAACGCTAAAAAGCCTTGATACATCTGGCCCATAGTCCTAACTATAATTACACAGTGGCAACCTCACTATATTATATATATATATATATATATATATATATATATATATATATATGCACCGAACACAACTCTCAGCACCTCCTCACGGCGAACTGCGAGAAATGAAACACCAGGATAATTGTGCGGCAACTTGTTATTTATTTCTCTCACTCCTCAATCTCCATGACGCGTTTCGGGCATCCAGTGCCCTTGATCATGGGTCAAGGCGGATTACGCCGAAACGCGTAGGGTTTTTCGGCTGGGAACTGCAATGGAATAAACCATTTCTTGCAACCAATATGGATTGAGCCTTTTTATGGTGGAAGGAGTGTGCGTATTGCGGCGTTGCTGCTTTGTGGACTGTAATATATTCAGGGCGTCCTCGTACCCTGACGCGCACCGGAGCTGTGGTGTCCCGACTTTTACGAGGTCTGTGGAAGTGAATAAATAAATATATATATATATATATTTTTTTTTTCAAGGTACCCAGATGTAGAATAAAGAACAGTACATTTATACTTTATACTTACCCCGTAAAATGTTTTTTGGAGCCTGCTATTTTTGTACACGATAACACCGATCAGACAAGCCACAAATACTTCTTACATTAGCTCCATATATTACACATCAGTATGATAGTCAAATACTATGGTACACAGTGTTCAACAAAACACCTGAACATAACATGTTTTGAACTGTGTTTGAATGGTAAAACTAGTATTTTTCCAGACACATATTTGTGATAATATTAATAATTTGAATTTATACAGTGCTATGTACTGACTTTTGCCATTTCTAAGTGCCTTAATGAACACGTCTTATAACTTTATCAATACCCAGTTTACCCGTCTCAGAACATTGTGTTTGTCTTGCTGGAATTCAAACTTTTGAGATGCAGATCACCGCCTCCTTCAGTGTGGAATCAGCATATAAAAAAACAGGCGTCGACGCGTTTCAGTGGTCAGAAATTATTGAAGTACCACCTTCATCAGGACAAATACAATGCTTGTCTCTCTCTCAACTGTATTAAAATTCAGTACACCTATAGTGATGTATGCAGTGTTCACACAATCACTCTTCCAAAAAACCATAAAAAGATTCTGTAAGAAGATTCTTTATCGTTGTCACGTAGTTTATGTGCACTCCACGTGGCTTCACCTTGTCGGTGAATCTAATCCTGAATTGATTCGTGTGTATTCACATATATCACCATAAATTAAATTTGTAGAGGAATTCAATATGGAATTAAATTTATATATTCCGTTATCCCTTATTTGCCTGGTAGACCGGGTGACACGAGGCTATCTATCTCCACCGGATTATAGGGTGTGAAGCTCGTGCACCATTTTCCAAAATATGGTTTTTTGGAAGAGTGATTGTGTGAACACTGCATACATCACTATAGGTGTACTAAATTTTAATACAGTTGAGAGAGAGACAAGCATTGTATTTGTCCTGATGAAGGTGGTACTTCAATAATTTCTGACCACTGAAACGCGTCGACGCACTGTTTTTTATATGGTTGTATCCAGGAACGGCCCTTTGTCTAATGGAATGATAAGCGAATAGACTAATGGTGTTTATGTATTTGATTCCTGTTGGGAATAACCTTTTGATGAAATTACATGTTTCACATTTTCTTTGTCTCTCACAATGTCTCCAGGTTTTTAATATGTGAATTTATGTTTTTTATTATCATTGAATTTATGTTTTTTATTATTATTGAATTTGTGTTTATTATCGTATGATTTTTGTGATTTTAACCTATTTTTTAATAAATCTTGAATTTGTCATACATTTGAGTGTCTTATCCTTATGTGATATATGGTTGTTTCTCTGGGTTCAATTGGATGGTGTTTATGGAGTAATGTAGATAGGTGATATAGTAGTGCACAATTGCTTGTGAATCTGGTTGATTGTGTACCGGGCTGAAGGTGTATTTCTATACATGTCCAAGAGAAAAATATTTTTTTATATTTATATCTAAAATATCATGTTGACAGGTCTGGCTGCAGTTTTATAACTATGTCTGCCAGGCTACAGTAGCAGGGCTGGAGTCATGTTGTTTTGTCACATTAGTGGCTGGCACTGTAGTGCCGTAGACCATAAGAGATATTTAACTTTCCATGCCATGGGTGTAGTTTTGGGACACCATATTGTGGTATCTTAGAATGTTGGGATCCAAAGTGGAGAGCACCACAGCACCGTGAAGCTGCGACAACATATCCGTTATATTAGGAAAGGGATATTTATCCACAACCACCGCTTTATTCAACCTTCTCAAGTCAATACAATACCTTAGCTCGCCAGAAACTCTGCGAGCCAAAACAACTGGGGACACCCATTCTGTAGCTTCCACTTCCTCAACTGTCACAACCCCTTTGCCCTCCCATGGGTATGGAGCTCCCAGACTCTATTATGGGTCACACAGACTCATTCCAGATGCACTGAGTATCTCAGAGACTGCTGCACCAAAGACTCACTATGTGCCATTTACACTGTACATAAGCACTGAGTCCCTGCTGGATATACTGTGTTGCACTGAACATATATATGTCAAACAGTTATGTCCCCAATGCTGCAGAAGTGCACTAATAATGGGCTTGACTGAATTCAATCCCTCCAATATGAAAAGCCCTATTTTGGTCTTGTTTCCTCTGCCAGATGTACGGTAGTCTAATGCTGTCCTTTTTTAGTTTTAGTGACCCTCATGGCCGCCATCTTGGTTAAGGCTCCCTCTATAAAAGGGACCACGCCTGGCCGCTGAGTGCTTATAATTCAGCATTAGAGTCGGAGCCGCATCTGTGAAGCTGAGGAGCTGCGATCCTCACACTCCTTCTAAGTCGGCCTCCACGGAAGGGTATTCATCCAGAGCGGCGGACTCCTGAGTAAGGTAAGGAGACGCTAATTGTTGGGAACAGCATTGTTGCAGGTCCGAGTCCAGGAATCGGTTGGACTTCTCCACCTAGTGGGCACAGTGCTTTGAACCCTGCGAGAGCATACATAGAGACCAAAAGACATAGAACAAGACAGTAGGGAGGGCTTCTTGTGTACTTTATGCTTCTGCTTTTTCAGAATCGGCCCCAACCAACTAGAGCTTATTGGAGCTTTGGTCTAATGGTACGTTCTGTTGTAATGTGAACAGGTGACGATCGTTCATTCTGAAAAGACACTGGGACTAGTTTAGACCTAAAGTCTGAGTTTGGACCTGAAGTCTAAGGGCCCAATTTACAAACGTAATCTTAGGGCCTGATTCACAAAGGTAAACTTACACTTTCATGTAAGTTTATGATTATTTGCTATTCACAAAGGGATTGACGAGTAGTATTTTTACAAGTGCAGAGTCTCCACACATAAAAAGATAGTGCAGAGACTCCTCACTCATATAGACAGTAATCATAAATCCCTTTATGAATAGCAAATAATTGTACATTTACACCAAAGTGTAAGTTTACCTTGATGAATCAGGCTCTTAGCCTTCAGGTCTAAGTGTACCTTTGAGCATTGGGCCCACTATGTGGTTGTGCGCAGGTATACCGATAGTTTACCACAGATATCAGTAATACTGCAGCCTTCTGGTACAAACCATGATATGATGCAGAAGGCTCAAGATAGTCAAGACATTGTGCCTCATAGGAAAGTATGTGATGCCTATACATTAGTATTTACAAAATAATCCACGTTATAAGGAGAGTGGGCCAAAACCTGATGTGGTAAAACCTTCCAGGCATAAAGCAGAACCAGATATTAAAGTGGTGCTTCCAGAGGCAGTCAAGGCATCAAGCTAAAGCGTTTCCAGAGATTCCTAAGCTGTTTGAATAACCATAGTTGTGCCTTCATTTTTCCCTTCACAGGTAAGGGTCATGTGCAAATACCATGATATGTTTCTATTGATCAAGTGACAACACTGCATCTGTATTAACGTATTACACCATTCTGTTCCAGATCTCCCTACCCGCAGTACCCTCCCGAATTCCCTTCCCCTCATCTGGATCCTCTGATCCTCTGTGTAATTTAACCAGCGTCGGAGCTACTGGAAGATAGGCCTCTTGAAGGTACTGCTCCCGAGGAAATGGCAACTCTGACATCAACAATCCCTTCCTTCTTTAATCTGTCCAATTCATCTGTCATTGCCTGTCTCATAGAAAATGGAAATCCCTTATCCATGCAAGGCAATAGAACTGCATTACCGTTCAACACTATCTTGTGCGCATAGTCAGTCAAGAACCCCAACTTGTCACTAAAAACATCTTGAAATTACCACTACTAAATATCCACCTCCTCAGTCTGTACCATTTCCTGGACTAAACCAACATCATTAGACATCTTGTCTGTAAAAATGTGGGTTACTGGTTGACTAAGATGAGAACCCTGGTCAAGCAGCAACCACAATCCTTGTCAGGGTAAGGAACAAGCAAACCCCAAATGAACCTGCGCTAAACCTCCTGGCAGCTTGGCACAGAGCAGCCAGGCTTAACTTAGAGGCAATGTGTAAAGTATTTATGCAACACTTCAAACAGTAAAACAGTGCAAACACCATACAAAAAGATTCTACACCAGGTTAGATAAATAGAGAAAACTTTAATAAATAAAAAAAGACCAAAACAATAATAATCTGATCAGTAGAACCGGAATTATGAATGTTTAAAGAATTAAGCATAAAATAGTGCCTAAAAGCACAAAGCGCCAACTAAAGCTATCTGGCCGCACTGGACCAGATCAAATTCAAAGGTTCAGGCTGACCTTGATGGAGTGCAGGTCTCATACTGTCCCAGGTTAGTGTCACTGAAGGTTTACCTTCTCAAGCTTTGTGCCAATAGTACCGTTTGCGTTCAAGAGGGCTGCAAGGAGCAAGGAGAGCGTTGCAGGAGGCTGTCGGTGTAGCGTGAAGAGCAGTTCGGGTGTCGCGGATGGGCAGACTGGAGCTTTGCGCTGACAGTCCCCCACAAGCGATCAATGCTGCAGTGCCAGGAGATGGGCTGGCAGTGGCTCGCACTGGTTTCTGGTGCGTGCGGTGCAGTCTTGGTACAAACGGGCCCGTTCACAGTCGCAAAGAGTGGAAAAACTTGATTGAAGTTTGCTGAGCCACACCAAGGGTTCAGGACCTAAGGAGCACTCCTTGGGGGGTCAGTAACTCATTGCAACTGGGTCCATGAGCTGATTGGGGAGCCTTTTATGTCCCTGAGGCTCGGATCAGGAGGCCAGCAGACTAGCCTATGGAGTCACTCTGGGGTCCTGGGTTCAAGATGAAGTTGCAGGTCCAGTTCTTCTTCCCCGGGCAAGAGGGCAGCAGGTAGGTACAGCAGGGAAGCAGTTCCTTTCGAGCAGCAGAGTTGCAGTCCTTGTAGCAGCACAGCAGTACTTCTTCCTGGCAGAGCATTCACAAGTCCAGAAGTGTACTGACGGGTTGATGTCTGAGGTCCAGTATATTAATACAACTGGGTATTAAGTTGTGCCTTTGAAGTGGGGGAGAAGCTTCTAGAGGCTTCCCTTGAAGTCCCCAGGTATCCTGCCTTCCCTGTCCTGGCTCCAGACTAACTACAAGGGTTATGCAGCAGTTTGTGTGGAGGCAGAACACAGCCTATTCAAGTGTAAGTGGGGCTGTGCCCAGCTCCTCCCACCCATTCTGCCAGTGATGCCCATCCAGGCACACCTAAGCTCATTATTGTGTGTGGCTGTCTAGGAGGAATACACAAAGCTCAACTGTCAGCTACACCCAGTCGTGTGACCAGAGACAGGCTACAGGCATCAAATGGCTAATGCAAGAAAATGCTAACTTTCTAAAAGTGGCTTTTTCAGAATAGCAATTTAAAATCCGACTTCACCATAAGTCATGATTTTAAATTGTGATTCCAGAGACACCAAACATGAACTGGTTACCTATTCTCATTTGGAAATTACACTTGTAAAATGTAATAACACAACTCCAATGTTATCCTATGGGAGAGATAGTGCCCTTGCAGTAGTGAAAAGCGAATTTAAGAGTTTTCCCCTACCATGAAATGTACAACTTAAAAGTACATGTCCAACGTTTTAAATACATTGCCCCCTGCCAGGGGTGTCCAGGGCCTACCCTAGGGGTGACATATATGTATTAGAAAGGAAGGTTTGGTCCTGGTAAAAGGTTTATTTTGCCAAGTCAAAGGGCAGTTTAAAACTGCACACACATGCTCTGCAATGGCAGGCCTGAGACACGTTTAAGGGGCTATCCACTAATAGCATTTAATTAACAGGCCCTGGGAACATGTAGTGCCAATTTACCAGGGACTTACAAATAAGTTAAATATGCCACTTGGGTATAAGCCACTCTAACAGGTTTATAGGAGAGAGCACAAGCACTTTAGCACTGGTTAGCAGTGATAAAGTGCACAGAGTCCTAAGGCCATCAAAACGAATTCAGAAAAAATAGGAAGAGGGTGGCAACAATTTTTGGGGGTGACCCTGCAGAGATGGCCAGGTCCAACATTGTCCTTCCCAACAACTAGAGGAGAACTATTAAGATAACTAGCCAAGGGTGGTGAACTACTGGGATCAATAGACACCTTCCTCTTCAAAACAATTGTGGGAGAGTTAATAGGATCCAACATCAATTCCAAATCTCCCTCGTGAAACCAGATGGTTTTACTATCCCCTCATACAAGAGACATAAACCTTGCCTGCAGTGATGCGTTCTCTGTACTTTAATTCACCAACAAAGCTGACTACTAATTTGATTGGTTGACCACCATATGCTAGAAGTTTGGTATCTGGCTTATACAACTTCATCTTGTTAACAAGATGTTGTTCATAAAACACTCTCCGTACAAGTGAGATTTGCGCACCTGAATCAAGCAGCATCCTCACTTTAAACCCATTGACATTTGCATAATCAACAGGCCCATGCTTACCTGGATCCTGTACTTGTAAAACTATTTCACCTCACTGCATACCATAATATTCACATTCACCACCATCATCATTCACTACAACCTCCTTAGCCCTGTTATTGAGATCTACAGTTTTTAGTATAGTGACCCTTACCACATGCCTTGCACACAGCCCCCCATGCTGGACAATTCTTATCATTCACCATGTGACTATCCCAAACCACATCTAAAACATTTTCCTGTAAACTTTTTCTTCTGTAGATCATTGCCCTTCATTTGACCACACTCATTGGCATACTCCTTCAATATGTTCACATTCTCTCTTTTATCACATCAACACACGCAAGATAATGGTCAATTTTCTTGTCTATAAGCAACTCCTCATCCAATTTTGGACCATCTCTGCCAGAGTTCATCCCTAACCTTCTCTATGTTCCACCTCAACATAAATTGGTCTCTAATACATGAAGATGCCACCTTACATAAATCCTACAGTTTCCTGAAGTCTCAGAATTCTCTTCCCAAAATGGTACAGTTCTAGAATTGTGCTAACATTTGGCAAATAATGTTTGTCCAACTTTCTAATACAGAATTCAAACTCATTCAATCCATCAGCTTCTTTATCCATCCGGAAGATGTTCAAACACATCTTGCCCCTCAGGACCCAAACAGTGAAGGAGAAGAGAGGTTTTCCTTTCTGAGCTCAATGATGTGCCACATACTCTTGCATAGTGAGCAAACACTTTCTTCCAATTGGCCCATTTCAATAGAGGCTCCCCTGGTGAACTCAATAACAAATGCAGGGGTGCAATGTTCTGCATTGTCAAGCAACTAGAAAACACCCCTCCTACCCAGTCGTGCAACAAAAGAAACAAAATCAACGGGCCAGAAGAGTACAAGACACTCCAAACACCACCAGTACCCAAACTGGCACCCGAGTCCCCAAGTTAGCATACAGCCTTACTGGTACCCGACTTGGCACCCGAGTATCCAAATCTTACCTGAAAATGAAATCAGTGTGGAACACAATCCTTAAAGAACACAATATGTTCCACGTTGAAGAAATCCTACACAGTAGCAATCCCAGGAAATGGATACACTTGAAAAAGAGCACAATTTCTCTGCTAAGCAACAAAAAAATAAAATGGAATAGCTATGTTGACCTGAAAAATGCGGCTGCCCCAGGTTCAGTATACACCAAGCAGCTACCCGAGTTGACAATTCAGATAATAGTGCTTTGTTAACTTCCTTTATTTGCCCTGAAGCGACACCACAGAAACCAGGGGAAGTTTCACTCTGTAAAAAAATAAGGAGCAAAAGAGGGAATATAACCAGATTCCCCTCCACTCATAGAATTCGTACACAAATATCCTGGTAATGTGGAACACATTATGGTCTTTATAATTTATATATAACAGGTATTGATATACTCCAAGGTATGGCTATGCTGAATTATCTAGTCATGCCTACCTCTACAATAGAGGACACTATTATTTACTCGTCATTATTTCTTCACCACTTCACATGAGCCTAAGGATTAGGCTACACACTTTTTCTTTCTGTCAAGAGAGTTGCCAACGATGACAGAATGAGCAAACTGGTGAGTACTAACCAGCAGCTCCATGGATGGTGCTTACGTGAGGCACTTTCTGACTTTTCTCACACTTTTTTCCTCTTTGGTGGGGTGAGATTAGTTATGGACGGTTGATAATTTTTGAATGAGGAATACGTAGAGGTAGGCATGACTAGATAATTCAGCATAGCCATACCTTGGAGTATATCAATACGCGTTATATATAAATTATAAAGACCATAATGTGTTCACTGTATCAACCAGGTTATTTGTATATCGAAGTTTCACTCTGCCCAAGATGCTGAAGACAAAGAACCTTTCCTCTGAAGAGCTTGGGAGCCATCACTTGCCGCTAAACATGGATCAGGATTGGCTCCTTGCGACAAAAGACACACAAATGATGGACAGAATGCAGAACGAATCGAACATTCACCCCCAGTCAAGAGATCAAAAGCTGGCAGAGGGAACACTAAATTGTAGCATGAGTTCTGAAGCGCCTTGCTCTACCAGATTGGTAGAGCGAGGGTAGTTCGTCCAGCGAGTGAGCCGCTTCAGAACCGATGCTACAATTTAGAGTTCCCTCTGCCAGCTTTTGATGTAGTTGGTTACCTACCCCATCTGGGTCGGTATTACCACAAGGTACTTCACATTTAGGTTGTTCGAGTGCTTGGTTTACCCTTCATTCTAACGAGGATGCCAATCACTGTGTAGATAGAAATTTTACTAACGGTCCTGATGAATTGCTAATTGATCACTGTGCTGACAAACGCAGCAAGAAACATGTTGACCCGTCTGTATTAGCAACCGCTAAACATTACGTCGGTGGTAGGCTAATCCTGATTTTAATTGGACAAGTAGACTCACAGATTAAAACTTTTTTAGAGTACTACTTAGGCCGATTCCGATTGGGCGGAAATCTCTCCGACCGAGCCGGACCCGGAGAGATTTCCGACCGGAATCGGACCTGTGCAGCCCGACCGAGCGAGTACGATGCGTCCGTATGCTATCGTACTCCGAGTTGGTCGGACTCCGAGTGAAGTCAATGGGAGCCGGTCGCATAACGCGTACGCGGGCTCCCATTGCCTCAATGGAGTGCGAGGCGACCGCGCGCCCCTACAGCGGAGTACGCGGCGAGCGACTCGCGCGCCGTACACGCACAGGTGAGGGGGACCCATGGGTCCCCCTGTGTGCGACTTCGCGCGCGGCTACGCCGGTACAGGGGGTCCGACACGGACCCCGGGCACGGGCTCCGACTGCTCTTCCGAGCCGGACGGCGCGTGTCGGTCGGACTGCTCGCGGCGCGCATCGTACTTACCCGGCCGGGAACGTCTCCATTGCGCGGTGCGAAGTCGTGGTCCGAGCGACACGGTCGGTGCGGTGCGACCCGGGAAACGAAGTCGGTCGGAGCGGTTGGGATGCCCGAACGAGTCGGTCGGCGATTTTGACATCGTACTCGCCGTCCGGCCGCAGCGTCACGGATCCGTCAGGAATAGGGCTCCGAATCGGATCCGGTTAAGCCGAATCCGATTCGGAGCCCTACCGGCCGAGATCGGAATCGGCCCCTTAGTCTCTTTTTAATTTTCCTTACACTATTCACACACTTTATACACCCATCTGCACTCCACGGCCCTACACTTGCCCTTCACATTATGGCTTG
This sequence comes from Calotriton arnoldi, assembly GCA_963921515.1. NCBI lineage: Eukaryota > Metazoa > Chordata > Amphibia > Caudata > Salamandridae > Calotriton > Calotriton arnoldi. The sequence goes on from CAWUFW010017833.1 coordinate 152,641, forward strand.
GGAACAAAAGATCTCCGATAAAGAGCCCCTTATAGAGTGCCCGTCAGGCATTGCAGCGCCGGCCCGATGAGGAGCAAGCCCTATGATGAAGCATGACACCCAACTGGGTGTGTGAGGGCCCTAGTTCTAAAAGGAGGAGACTCCGGCTCAAACCTTTGGACAGATATATACATACCGACCAATCCTTCAAATTTTCTTTTCCTTAGGAACTGCATACTCTTTTGATAGAATTGATATGTTCTAGGGGCTCATATGCTGGACCTATAAGCGCCCCCAGACACCCCTCGTTGTTAATATCTCAATTATCCATCTCTAGGCTGATGTGAGTGTTATTGACTGCTCCACATGGATGAAAGTTGGGGGCAGCCAGAGGTCGCAAATTGGCACTATATTAGTGATCCTTTGCACTGCTCTTGAGACCCTGCATCAGAGGGAGGAAAAGACAGCACAGAAACAGAGGAACAGGAAATTTTGCTTACCCTTTCAGAAAACTGCAGATACTCATAGCAGCAGCTTAAGAATGTAATGGTTACCAAATTGCAACTGAGCCAATTCAGTCTGATCTGCCAAGTTGACAACTAGCAATACACTATTAGGACCTCCCAGGCCCTGGACAGCTTTAAGCATAAGTATGGTCGACCTAGAGGCTTTCAGTATTGGTGTGCACTACCACTCTGGGCTACAGAGGAGGAGTTGTGTCTTGTAGTGTTCCAGTGCTGCACAGCACTTGCTTTTATTGTGTGCATCCTGCTGCAGTGTCACACATTCTTACTGTCACAGTGAGTGCTTTCATTTATTTTTTATTATTTGCACTGGTGCAGTTTGGTGTGCCACTGCTGCAGCACCAGGGGCTAGATGTGCTAAACATTTTAACTGTCGCAAATGCTCCAATTTGAGGTTTTCAGTAGTTAACATGATTTTTCTTATGCACTAATCCCATTTTAGGAATCAAAAAACGTTTTCCAACTCCTAACATAGGATTTCAAATGGATACCAATTTGACATCTGGGAGAGGCGTGTTGTAGGTGTCCCTTCCAAATAATTAATCAGTATCTTGTCTGTCAATGTTTATATTTTGCCAACAACTCAAATGAGGTCGTCATGCATTCAACTAAGGGAAGGAATCCCCTTGTCACCCCTTCACCTTTGTGAATGTAAAACAAAAGTTTGTTGAAGAGCAGGCACTGGTACAGAGAACAGCTGCCAACTCTTAAACAGACAAAAAAGTAAACTTCTCTTTTTAAATTCAGTCCCATTTCCTATAAGATAAATGGGCTGCACTTAACAAAAAGTTTGTTTTAATACAAAGAAACCAGAGACATGGTCGTCTCATGACCTAGTTGCCCACAGTCCCTGCGATGGCCTCCAACTCGAGTGAGTCGCAATTTACAACCTACCTCAGTATACATGAGGTAGGTCAGATTCTGACCAACTACAACAGAATTTTAAGAACCAACTTATTAGTACATAGGTACGTTCTTACAGTTCTTTACTGGTCACAAAAATAACCTATCTCAGATAATTTTAGTCGCCTCACTTTCATTCCAGTTAGTGCTCATTCTCGGAATATGAGCCACAAAGGCAAAAACATGTTGGTCGTTCCATTCAAGTTTGGGTTAAAAGGGAAAAATTTAGTTTTCCCAGACCTAGTGGACTCAAGTAGGGGCTGCAGGTCAGATTTAAGGTCTGTTTATGCAGCCCTACCAAGTGTCCCATATCAGTTGTTAGAGCAAAATATTATATTGCAATTACTGCATTATTGCAAGGCCTGACGTTTGTCACCATAATCAGATCATGTCAGCACACAGTGTGTTGTCTTTAAAAGTTTTAGTCTCCTCTTGCTACCGCATTCATATGTCTATCCTTATCACCAAGAGATTGCCCCCACGTGCATCTATAAGATTAGTACACTGTATTTATGCCTCCTTGCCAGTTCGCACTGCCATTGGACGCTCACCTGAAACCAACGTAGTCACTGGGGGCACATGCCAGAAAATGCTTGTGATGCCTTGTGCATGACTAGACTGACCGGTCTGTGGACCAGAGAGTCAACATCTGTGTACCATGACAGTGCCAAAGGTCATTTAAACCAAGAGTGCAGCTGCCCATAGCTGTGAAGACAAGCAAGATGGTGTTTGACAGGCAACCAGTTAGAGCATCTTAACACCCCCATGGCTCCTCTGTGGAGGTGTTCTGAACCACCCTATATCCTGAGTTACTGTACCCTCAGCTGTGTGGTCAGGATACACTGAGCCGTCCATCCTCCCATGAATGGCGAGAGCTGGAAAGAGCCTTCAAGCCTGACCAGTTGGTGGCTCGATGTTTGGTTTTTGTCAAGTACAACATGCTTCTTCGAGCAGCACACTTTGGGGAGATTTACTACTTTTTCACACAGCGCAGTGCAGCAGCCGTAAATGCTGCGCAGAGTGAAAAGGAGAGTGGAGGAGAGCGCCAAAATTACTAAAATAAGGCACTCTACTCCCCTCTCCCTAGCGCCGCTGCAGAAATCAGCTAGTGTGCCACAGAGACACCTTTGCACCAGGGTGCAAGGGTGTCGCCGTGAGTCTAGCATAGGTTTTGTACTGGAAGGGTGCCCCTCCAGTACAAAATACTATGCTTAGACTAACTTTAAACCTTTTCCCTCTTTGTATGTGTGCTGTACAGTGCAGCACACATGCAAAAGTCAGAAAAGGAAGGAGAAATGAAAGCATTTCTCCTTCCTTGCGCCTACTTTAAAAGGGTGAAGTTTTCTCACGCTAAACCCGGTCTACTTTGTTTAGTAAATTGGGTTTAGCATCAGAAGCCTTGAGTGGTTGCATGGGAACGCCCATGCTTCACTCGCGGTAAGCCCCCTTGGTGCTCAGTAATGCAAAGCAGCGCTATGCGCTGCTTTGCATTCCTTTCACGTTATTTCTAGCGCTAAACAAGTTTAGCGCTGGAAAGTAAATCGTGAAAAAAAGATTTTGCACCAATTTCCATCACTTTTCTGAGGCAAACATGCCATAAAATCTTAGTAAATCTCCCACTTTGTGTGCCCTAGCCACTTTGTAAAGTCAGTTTGTTAAGAAAACTGCTCCCTCAAGCCCTTGTCCTCAGGGCTTCCCATTATGCCACAGTTATTCCTACCATTTTGGGCAAAACAGTGCTGGTCTTCTAGTACTGTTGGACGCCTGCTGTTCTTTTATGCATCTGTGCTGCAAATGGCCTTAGAGACAGTCATAGTAAGCATTTTCAGTTTTATTTCCATCTACATAGTTGCCAACATTCTGCAAACAAAAAGCATCAGGACTGTTTGGTAATTAGCACTGGAAAGTAAATACCATACCAAGACTTATCACCGCTTCGCGTCACTTTGCATAACTTTGCTGTGGTGCAAAGTCTTGATAAATCTGCCTCTGAATGTTGGGTCTCTGACTGGTAAGTGCCGTATGGTGTGCGCTGCAGAGAGAGGACGGCACCATGACCTGTGTGTGATATTCAAACCTACTAGCTATTGGGTGTTATTCATGTTAGGTAAAATTCATGAAAAGTGCAGCAAAGCAGTGCAAAGTCTTGAAATGGTAAGTATATTCCAGTGCAAAACCTTTTTGCTATAGAAATGAGGCCATTTTATTTATTTATTTCAGAAGAAAAATCTCTTTGCTTTGTGGGGTGTTCCAAGAGTGGTACTTAGGCATTCTAGTGCAACCACCCATGATTTTTGTAGAACAGGCACATATACTAAACTTGCTAGACTGTGCTTTGTCATAAAATGATGCCTCTTGAAGGCAGGTGCAAAGCTGGGGAAATCTTTTTATTTCTCCTAACATTGCATGCATTCTGCACTTTACAGCACACATCTATTGTGTGAAATATGTTTAAGGTTGTCTACACATAGGATTTTCCCACTGGAAAGCTACCCTTCCAGTATAAAACCTATGCTACACATCACACACACACACACACACACTTGTGCACTATTGTGCAAAGGTGTGTGTGTGGCCCTAGGCAGCCTATTTGTGCACCAGCGCAGAGGAAGAGAGCAGTAGCAAGCCATATTTACCTGCTCTATCCCCCTGTGCACCACAGTGCAGCAACCTTGCTTACTGTGTTGCTCTATTATTTAGTAAATCTGCCCATCAGTTTTCTCAATCCGATAGCACAAGGAACAAGATTATGTGTTTCCACTTTGTATGATGTAATCACAGGTCACAGGGCATGTGATGTCTTTGCCACTAACCCTTGCATTTTGGTGAATCAATATCCATGCTGCTCCATAATGTTGAATCGCTTCTCTGGGCCTTGCCTGTATTTTTTTTATCATTGACAATCAGGAGGAATCTCAATTTGTTTTGAGCTTGAGGTAAATGCAGCGGCAGCTCCTATGCTATGGTGGACCATCGCCCCCCAAAAATGTCAGGAAAGGAAAGATAAAACTATATTAAACCTGCAGAGTCTTGGGGGCGGCCCTGGGAGTGACAGGAACTGAGGGGAGTGGTATGAGCACTCCTTTCACTGTGCATGACGGTTTGGCCGGCCGTCTCAGGCCGACAAACTCTCTTGCGCAGTGAAAACTCTCTCCAACTCAGCAATGCGACTTGGTAGGAGAGAGCAGGCACAGACTCACAGTCTGTCCTGGAGTGCATATCGAGGGTACTTAGGCCAATCCTGAAGCTGCTCTCATGTGTGACAGCAGCTTCAGTATTGGCCGCAGGGCATTCTGGGAGCCTGTGCCATCTGGAGAAGAGGAACAGACGAGCGCGACGAGGCCTGCTGCAGGTAAGTTTTTTTAATCATTATTATTATTATTTTTTTGCCCCTCTCCCCCCGCCACCCCATGCCCCCTCCCTGCCCACCCCTTCACTCATCCCCAACACCGGCCGCTACTGGGTAAACGCTCAATATTCAGTCTTTGTTGAGGTGGAGACTTTCCCTGAGTTAGCATAACTCATTTATAATGGAGATCTTCAGGTACAGCAGTGTATCATCGGCATAGCAGTGAATTTTGTAAGCAAGTCTCCAAAGGGCTCGATGTAGAGTTTGGAGTTGAGTATAAATGCTAGAAGAGCTCCAGTCATAAACGAGAGTGTCTGGGGTTTAGAGGGGCTGTCTGGAATTATATGATGACATAAATTGTTGTAGGAGGATCACCGACAATGAACTGTGTCCGAAAAGTCAATGCATGCAGCTAGGATGTTAAGCCGAGTGTGATGACTGACAATGACCAAGGCAGCAAAGATGTCGAGCAGAATGAGATAGCCCAGATTATTGTTGTCAGTGATGAGAACAGAACAAAAATTGGGTAGCTATGGTTTAGAGACCACACATCCTAGAACATATAGTTGCTAGGTCTTGTGCCAAAGATAACCCAAAGTACTTAATGGTGCTCACATGGTATTTCCTTCCCGCTCCAATAAAGTCCAATAAACAAAGGTCCAACAGCTGGAAAGTGCTGAAAGATTCAGTAGTGTTTATTGCACATCTGATTCACAATTCAGTCAAACTTTTCACCGAGTAGCTTGATTGTGAACGTTGTATACATCAAAAGGCGTGTTTAGTCAAAAACAGCAACTTTCTCAAAGCTGCAATAGTATCAAAAAAGTTACAATAAATTTATGGACTCATCTTAACTTATAAACATTTTTATGCCCAAAAGTTACCAGATAGAAAAGAGAGACATGAAAAGTCCTAACACCATGTATATATGCTCAAGATTGTCAGTGAAAGTCATGTCAAAGCAGCAGTAAGAAAGTACTATCAACCTATGACCCTTGTGTGGTATAAAAGTATAAAGCTAAGTGCGTTTATCAATAACTCTCCAGATAGTAACAGCATACAAGACCATATTTTTCCATTGTCCTGGGAAGATTGTGTCGAAAACCAGATAGTACCTAAGTCCTGAAAGAGGAGACCCAATGTATCGAGTGTCAATTGATTAAAAAAAGATTATGTGAAGATATAGTATAAAAGAAAAGAAAAAGAAAGAAAAAAGAAAAAGAAACCTCCTGGTTCAAGGACTTCACGCCAATAATCGGATATGTCAAAATCCAGTTCTGAGATACAAGTTCTGACCAAAGTATAGAGGGGTCCGTATCGCTAAGAAAAAAACACTCTAGAAAAAGCATATCAATTGCAGGGGTGTTATCATATGTAACAAAAAGCCACCAGAATATAACACCAGAAAGTTAACCAAAATTTTAAGACGTACCTAAAGTCAATTTGCGGAAAATCTCTGCACCGTGTATTGGCGGGGACATCAAAGTACTGCACCCGTGTTTAATAAAGTTGTGTTGTAAACGTTATACTTTGGTTTTTGGTGCCACCCAACCCCTGCCACTCTGATCGGACCACTGAGGGGGTGCAAGCGCAAGCTGCCAGGATGCTTGGCTTTCACTATGCTGGGCAGGGGCTCCGCGTAAAGGCAGGCCCTTGAGTAAGACAGTCCCTGGCAGAGTAAAAGCTCTTTTCGCTTGAAACAACAGCTGAGGCTGGGCAAGCAGTCCATCCCTAAATAGACCAAGCGTGTCCAATTGATCGGAGTACGGTGCTGGCCGGACCCTCCCCGGGAAGGCCGCCCTGTGCAGGGATGTCGGCTTCTCATCCCTGCCTGCTCACGGGGAAGGCAGACTCGAAGGTAAGGCCCGTCGGACAGGCTGGAGGCAGCCATGGAACCAGGTCCCTGGGGGCCCAGGTGGGCTGGCTCTGGCCCAGGCGGCACCTGGTGAGAACAACTGACCACAAGGGGGCCCGTAGTACTCTGTCCTTAATAATCCGGAGAAGGGCTACCCTTTTTTCTAGTAATCCACATACACTGAGTGACAGAGGGGACCATCTGCGCAAATGCGTCCGGCCTCCTGGAGCCCTGGCTGGCCTAGAAGAAGCAAATGAGCCCTAATATGGACTTCCAGGGCAGAGGCCATCTTATTTCCTGAACGCGTTACATATTTATGGATTAAATCTTTTTATTAATATAAAATAGAGCAAGCAGTTGAAACAGCAATTTGCTTACAACCTTGTCTGGGCCAATTGCAAAATCAAGTGCATGGTGATGGGCTAACTTTACAGTGTTAGCTAGGGACTGTGGGTGAGGGTACGAAATACAGCGTATCGCCTACAACCCTGCAAGGGCCGGCCGCATCAGGGGGCACTTCAAGGGGGCAGACAATTTACAAAAGATCAATGTACCCAGTGGAGAATAACAGCTCTAGTATCGTCATTATGCTGAGCGCGGTAAAAAGACATAGTCTTGCTCACAAGAGTGAAAACATATTAACATAAATTAACCTTACAAAAATGAACAGGAAACACACCCTTACCCACTCCCCCACCCTCTCTCCTTCCGAGGATGTCCATATGGATGTGAGCCTGTGACAGGGAAGCAGAAATGTTGCAGGGAACCATCCCACGGTGTCCCGACTACTCCCTAAGCAGGTGATACCAATTTGAGGATACGCAAGTATGCCGGGCAAGTCAATCAATCAATAAACTTTATTCGGTTTTAACAACAAAACCATAAAAGTTACACAAAGACATTAAAATATGTAAGTCAAATCTCCTTAAACTGGTAAAAAGTCAGATTAAAATCATACTCCCCAAGTGCAATTCAAGATGTAAAGTGCAATGTGCGATAAATACATATGTACAGTCCACAAGAATGTTAAAACTGCAACCCCCAGGAGCATTTGTATAAATTATGCACGTTATATGAGTGCAAACATAGAAATATACATTCGAACAATAAAAATGCATTGATAAAATAACAAGTTAAACATCCATAAAGGATCGCGATTTAACACAAGCTTTTAAATAGCCAAGTGTGAAAAACAGTGACTCCGTTGACAACATCTGTAGGTGCAGAAGTGCGGGCGAACCTGTCTAAAATTCAATCGTTTTAAATAAGGGACCAAAAAATCCTACGAGGAACTTCATAAAATCTACAAACAAACATAAAGTGCAACAAATCCTGCGGAGACTCACCGTCGCAGCCGCAGGATAGTGACACACTTGCCCTCTTATGGTCTTTTGGTCTAACCAACAGGAGATGGTATAGATTCATCCTGAACCTTGTTAAAAGATATTTCTCGTGAGAAGACAAACACCCCATAAGGTAGGGTTCAGTTGACAAGGTGGTTTTCGTTAATATAAAATTACGTACACTGGGTTTCCAGCAACTCCTTCGCTTCTCTTTCCATCCTCCACAAACTCATAAAAGCTATTCTGCTTGATACGACATCCTGCTTAACTATGCATTCTGGCTTGCTATACAGGTCGCCGCGCCCTATCCCTTTAAAACTCTTTTGAATATAATTTAGCCAAGGGATACATGAGGCTTGTTCTAACAGCATACACTCTCTTAATAATAAATGGTTAAAAGACAGATCTGGATTTAACCAACATTTCAACCAAAAAATCAATGGGCGTAATGCAAGGATGTCACTAATATAGGGGACCCCCAGTTCTTCATGCACTGCTAAATTAGAGGTCCCCTGAGGGACGCACAGAAGGCGTTTAAAAAAATTATTTTCCACCACTTGCAGAGGATCTGCAACTGTATATCCCCATATCTCACTTCCATAAGTGGCAATGGAAAGACTTTTAGCCTTATAAACTTGTAACATGGCCCCAGTTGGTTTTTTCCCTATTCTTGATGAAAATTTAAAAATGGCCGCGTTGGCCCGAACCACTTCCCCTTCTTCTTCTCAATTTGGGGTCCCCATTTTAATTTGTTGTCAATAAGAACCCCCAAATATGAGAAAACATTCGTAAGAGGGACCACAGTTGAGTCAATTGCAAATTTAAAGGGCTTCACAGGTTGCTTACCTATTCTCAGCACATAGGACTTGGAATTGTTAATTGACAGGTCCCGTTTACCCATGTACCCCGCAAAAGCCTTTAAAAGAGATTGTAAACCAACCTCTGTTCTGGATAGAAGGACGGCATCATCTGCATAAAGCAATATCGGGATGCCGCGACGTCCAACATACGGGTAATCAACCCCGGTTTCCAATAATTCCTGTTCCAAGTCGTTAAGATAATAATTAAACAAAAAAGGGGCTAAAATGCAACCTTGACGGACGCCCTTTTAATATCAAAATTCTCAGTGACACGCAAATCCTGAGCGAACCTAACATTTGCCTGGGTAGAATTATGAAGATCCACCAGGAAGTTCACTAGGCTAGGATCCACTCCTGTTAGCCTCAGGATCTGCCACAGTTTAGTTCTGTTAACACGATCAAAAGCTGATGACAGATCCATAAAGGCACAAAATATGGACCCCGAGCGTGCAATAGTATATTTACTGAAAATCATAAGAATATTTAAACACTGGGCAATTGTGGAACGACCGGGCGAAAACCATATTGGACATCTGACAATATTTCGGTTTCCTCTGCCCAGGTTTGCAGCCGCTGTAATAATATCCGACCCACCACCTTAACTGTTGAATCTAAAAGGGAGATGGGTCTATAACAATGGGGGCTACCCGGTCGCCCTTTTTAAAAACGGGAACTATAGTAGAAATAGCCCAGGAAGAGGGGCATCCAATTTTTGCTGCAGCGTTAAAAACATTAACCAAGATGGGGGCCCAAAAGAAGGGTCAGATTTAAATAAATCTGGGAATCCCATCTGGTCCAGGGGCCTTTTAGCAGAGAGCCCTTCAATCCCTGCAATAACCTCATCAATACTAAAAGATAAAGCTGGAGCATTTAAATCTATTATCTCTGGGCCACAACAATCGGGGGGCAGTCAAAAATAGTTTTAAAATGGGACACCCAGTCCTCTTCTGTAATAAAGGCTCCTAAAACGGGGTCCCTATCCATACCAATGGCTGGGCGATTCACCACTTGCCAAAATTTGGAACTATTTTTCAATACACTTGCCTCGATAAGGTCCCACCAAGCTTCATCTTTTAGTTTTGTCTTGCGGCCCGCTAACGCGGCCTTATATTCTCTGCGATAGTTACAGACCACTGATTGTATTCTAGGTATAGATGCAAGAGCTGCCTTCAACTTACCAGCTGCTCGAGTACAATCAGAGTCAAACCATTTAGGCCCAAGATTTCTAGCCCTTACGGCCGGAGCACTTAAGAGGTCTCCCATCTTCCCTGCTAAGGTCACAAAAGCTGCCAACAGATAATCTGGGGACGAACAGGGATTTTGACATGTTAAAAGTTCAGGGGCACATAACCTATTAACCTTGTCATAAAACAGCTTGGGGTCAATCTGTGTCCATTTCAATCTGCGTTTATTGTCAGTCAGAGTCATAACGCCCTCGTGGCTACTCCTTCGATGTGACTAATGAGTGGTCCGGCTATATGGGCACAAAGCGGGTTATGATCACTAAAAATACTCTCATCAATAGAGAAACCTGTGATCCACAACTGCAAGGGGGAGGAAATTAATATGTAGTCAATAAAAGATCCTGTCCTAACCCCTTTGTAGGTTGGAGTTAAAAATTTGATGTTTGGGGCCACGAGAGCCATCAAACACACCATGTTGAACTCCTGGATCATGTTGTTAATCAATTCCCTTGTGTGTGGTGATCAAAATGGAAACCACTCCTTCGCGGGCATCCCAGTTCAGATAAACAGGACACCGCAGGGTTACCACATGGGTGAGCATTAAAATCCCCAGAGACCAAAAAATCAGAAACTGGGAATCTGTTAGGACGTCTAAAAAAGGAGCATAAGGCAGCTATATTACAATCACGTACGGGACTGGATACTGCATTATAAAAATTAACCAGTCCCCATCTGATGCCTCTAGTGTTAAAAAATAGCACCAATATCCCTCCACACCGAATAGGAACAACCTGGATCTGGCTGTCTAAGGCCACAGACACATATGTGACTAAGCCCCCTTTAGCTCTCCCACTGGAAGACGGGGTAGCGGGGACAAAATAAGCCTTATATCCTTCTAAAAACAGATTACTTTCAACCAGCCAGGTTTCTTGAAGACTGATTATCTTAAACTCTTTTAAGAAATTGACTAAAGAGGGATCTCGAAATTTGGTTGCCAGCCCAGCAATATTCCAAGAAATAAAATTGCGAGAGGTCACTACGCTTGGCCTCCCCACGACATCAACTAAGGGCACTGCACTGTGACCACCCCCTGGCTCCTGTGTTACTATTGGCAATAGTCAGTCGCAGTCTTCTAGTCCACTTAATGCAGAAAATCTGTTTTGTACTTCCAAAAAAGGAGTGGTGGCCGGCTGGACCTGCGAGAAGAGTGGTTGATGCATTCTAACTACTGACTGTGCGGCTGGTACGGAACTATACGACCTTCCTAGTCCAGTATTTGTCCTTACATTATAGTCAATAGGACATGTGGAAACCCTGGGCTTATAAAAAACCCAAGGGGAAAGTTCTGATAGCACCTGAGGGGGATTGCGGTTAGCGCCCTTATGGAGGATTCTAGCCACTAGATTAGGGTTATTGAAATTCACAATAATACAATCTTTAATACCCACTTTAGCAGATGGCCCTACCCAACTCACCCTACGTGCCATGATGATGTTATTAGCAATGCTCACACCAGTAGCTGTATTTTGGGCAAACCAATGTGTTAATTTGTTTTTTAGTTGATTAAAATCCTCTGTAGCCCCTATTTCAAGAGGTGGAACATCCCCTAAAACAACAACATAGGGGTAGATTCAGGTGGGAGGTTAATTACAGGAAGACAAGTTGGTTGAGAATCCCTGAGTGCTAACCCTGTCATGTCCTTCAATCCAGGCGTCACTACCCTGGATGGATGACGAGAAATCACTCCACCACAACTACTAGTGGTAACTTTATCGTTATTTGATTCCTTTGGGTCTATGACCGCCTCAACATCCCCCTGCAGTGCATTTCCCACTACTACATCCCTAGCAGTCTGTGTAACACATGTCCTGTTAGTATTTGCAACTTTCGAGGTTAAACAATTGCAACCGGTCTGTCCCTCGAGTTTGGATAAAGCTTCCTCAATAGCCCCAATTTTCTGCCTTATTGGATCAAGAGAAGAAGACAACAACATTTCCATTTTCCCCCAAAAATGGTCCTCATGATCTTTAATAGAACAAGACCCAGGCAACGTACATGTATTAGGGATGAGTAAAGGTAAGTCATTCGAACTGTTTGTTACTAGGGGAGAAGAAGACGCCTCAATACCGCTATCTATCTTGTGGGCTAATCTACTACTTTTCGAAGACCCACCATTCTTCCCTTTTCTTTTCCTTGCCTGTGGGTCACTACTATTAAGCTGTCCTAATTTGGCCTTTTGACCTCTTGTCTTGGCTTTTACTGGGCTAGAAGTAGTTATCAACTCTATGCCGGGGCTAGGTAAAATTTGCGTCGAGACTGGAGTTAGTTCCGGAGAGAAGGGAAGACTATGCCGAGAAGGATCGGCATTCCTGATCCCTTCTACTACGGAAGCTACCAATTTAATAGGAGTTCTATCTTCTAAAGACAGAGGCTCTAATGATAATCTCCTTTCCGTAAGCTGAATTTCATGTATAAGAACTGATTCAGCTCTTGAGAAAAATGCGTCCAGAGTCCCAATCACACTCTTACCAGGGGTCATTTTCCGTTTGCTCATTTTTCAAATAATAAGACTAATGCAAGATGTATGGCAAGAGAAAGGGCAAAGCAGCAAAGGATTGGCGCTTAATAAAACTTGGCAAGACTACAGGTTCATAAAATGCCAAGAAGTAAAAAACAAAAAAACCCGGTTAAAACACTATTAAGAGCAAATTCGAACACCTAATATAAAATAAGCTAATTTACAATAGGCATAATAATACAGTTCCGGGGAAAAGTAGAGTTTAGCAGAGATTAGGACTTGTACCAGTAAGATTTCAATGTGCAAAATAAGCAGTGTATACAATATGTATAATAGACATACAGTCCTTATGGAAAAACAGAGCTAGCAGCAGTTCGAGCAACCAACGATTTGTGCAAAATAAGCAAAGTATAAAAAAAAAGAAAAGAAAGCCAACAATATACAAGATAAAATATGTCCAGACAAAGTGAAACTGTCCAACACTATTAAGTCCTGATAGTCCAAAAAGCAACACCACTTGGGGAGAGAGTTAAAATGCAATAGTTCCAGTTAAGAAAAATTAAACATACAGCTTCGTCTGTACCTGGTGAGGGGTAAACTCAATCGACGTCCTTTACGCTCTAAGGGGAACTTTCACAAACTACTCTAGGGGAAAGAGAGGTGGCCCAGCCGCAGCCTCTTCCGGACTATGACGGGCAAGGACGGGCCCGCCCTTGGCCCGGGCTTAGCCCGGCGCGTCCCGCACGCGTCCCCGCACTGCGGGGGAGAGGCTGCGCTTTATGCGCGGAGATGGTCCGGTGCCTCCCCTCGCTAGCAACACCTGATGCCACTGCGTTGCACCCTGGACGCTGGAGTTCCTACCAGGGTGAGGATGCGGGATACAGCGACGTAGGAGGCAGAGGGATACCCTGGGACTACAGTCCCACCAGAGCAAGATACCAGGCAGCCAGGAACAAGGGAAGAGCATCAGCAAGGACTGCAGGAACCCAGAGTGCGGGGGAGAGGCTGCGCTTTATGCGCGGAGATGGTCCGGTGCCTCCCCCTCGCTAGCAACACCTGATGCCACTCGCGTTGCACCCTGGACGCTGGAGTTCCTACCAGGGTGAGGATGCGGGATACAGCGACGTAGGAGGCAGAGGGATACCCTGGGACTACAGTCCCACCAGAGCAAGATACCAGGCAGCCAGGAACAGGGGAAGAGCGTCAGCAAGGACTGCAGGAACCCAGAGTGCGGGGGAGAGGCTGCGCTTATGCGCGGAGATGGTCCGGTGCCTCCCCCTCGCTAGCAACACCTGATGCCACTCGCGTTGCACCCTGGACGCTGGAGTTCCTACCAGGGTGAGGATGCGGGATACAGCGACGTAGGAGGCAGAGGGATACCCTGGGACTACAGTCCCACCAGAGCAAGATACCAGGCAGCCAGGAACAGGGGAAGAGCGTCAGCAAGGACTGCAGGAACCCAGAGTGCGGGGGAGAGGCTGCGCTTTATGCGCGGAGATGGTCCGGTGCCTCCCCCTCGCTAGCAACACCTGATGCCACTCGCGTTGCACCCTGGACGCTGGAGTTCCTACCAGGGTGAGGATGCGGGATACAGCGACGTAGGAGGCAGAGGGATACCCTGGGACTACAGTCCCACCAGAGCAAGATACCAGGCAGCCAGGAACAAGGGAAGAGCGTCAGCAAGGACTGCAGGAACCCAGAGTGCAGGGGGAGAGGCTGCGCTTTATGCGCGGAGATGGTCCGGTGCCTCCCCCTCGCTAGCAACACCTGATGCCACTCGCGTTGCACCCTGGACGCTGGAGTTCCTTCCAGGGTGAGGATGCGGGATACAGCGACGTAGGAGGCAGAGGGATACCCTGGGACTACAGTCCCACCAGAGCAAGATACCAGGCAGCCAGGAACAAGGGAAGAGCGTCAGCAGGGACTGCAGGAACCCAGAGTGCGGGGGAGAGGCTGCGCTTTATGCGCGGAGATGGTCCGGTGCCTCCCCTCGCTAGCAACACCTGATGCCACTCGCGTTGCACCCTGGACGCTGGAGTTCCTACCAGGGTGAGGATGCGGGATACAGCGACGTAGGAGGCAGAGGGATACCCTGGGACTACAGTCCCACCAGAGCAAGATACCAGGCAGCCAGGAACAAGGGAAGAGCGTCAGCAAGGACTGCAGGAACCCAGAGTGCGGGGGAGAGGCTGCGCTTTATGCGCGGAGATGGTCCGGTGCCTCCCTCGCTAGCAACACCTGATGCCACTCGCGTTGCACCCTGGACGCTGGAGTTCCTACCAGGGTGAGGATGCGGGATACAGCGACGTAGGAGGCAGAGGGATACCCTGGGACTACAGTCCCACCAGAGCAAGATACCAGGCAGCCAGGAACAAGGGGAAGAGCGTCAGCAAGGACTGCAGGAACCCAGAGTGCGGGGGGAGAGGCTGCGCTTATGCGCGGAATGGTCCGGTGCCTCCCCCTCGCTAGCAACACCTGATGCCACTCGCGTTGCACCCTGGACGCTGGAGTTCCTACCAGGGTGAGGATGCGGGATACAGCGACGTAGGAGGCAGAGGGATACCCTGGGACTACAGTCCCACCAGAGCAAGATACCAGGCAGCCAGGAACAAGGGAAGAGCGTCAGCAAGGACTGCAGGAGCCGGGCAAGTCAATTCTCTGAATTCTTTAGACAGAATAGAAATGAAAGGGGACCATATTTTCGCGTAGGTTGAGGGATCAGCGCTGGCCGGCATAGACAACCGTTCCATGCCCAGCAATGTCCACAACTTGTGAAGCCATTGCCGGCGATCTGGGATTTTATTCGTTCCCCACTGTGCCAAGAGGATCCTATGAGAGGCATTAAGGGCCATGGCCATCTGTCGACCCCTGATGGATCGTAGTGGGTAGGTGAGAGCGTTGGGAAGACCCAAAAGTGTGTACGCGGGGAGGCGTGGAATCTCTGTCTGAAAGGCGTCATCTAAATCACCCAACACCTGCTCCCAGAACCTCGTTAGCTTGGGGCAGTTCCAAAGTAGGTGTATTAGTGACCCAGGGTTTCCACAATCCCTCCAGCACTGGCCATCACAGCATGTGTTCCACTTTTGTATGCGTGTAGGGGTATAATACCAGCAAGAGGTAACTTTGTAAGCTGTTTCCGTGTGGCCTATATTGAATGTAGTGTGGTGAGCCCTGTAAAATATGTCCCCCCACTCTTTATCAGAGAGTTTGCATCCCAGCTTCACTTCCCACCGTTTTTGATCCGGCGTCCTTTGGGTATGTGAGATTTTCGTTAAAAAGCGGTAGAGTTCAGAGATGAGTTTCTTGTTGCCCGACTTTAAAAACAACCATTTTTTGAAAGGGGTCATGGGCCTACCTGCATTGGAGTGTACATTGGGGCCAAGTACCCAATGGGTGAGTCGAGTGTGCGTGAACCTATCTTGTTCCGACAGGGAGTATTGGGATTTGAGCTCCACAAAGGTGATAAGGCCATCGTTATCGAAGAGCCAGCCCACTCTCTCTTACACAGGCCTGCTAGCCGCCGCTTAGCCACCTGGGGCGACTGGTCCGGTAGGAAATCGGGATTAGTAAACAATGGGGTCAGCGGTGAGGGAAATGACGAAAGGCCTGTTGAGTGCACCACTTTATCCCATACCTTGAAAGTTGTGCTCGTTACCGGTGATGAATATAAGCCCCAGGATCTTTGGACTCGTGGGAGCCAGGCTTCCCTCCAGATGTGTGAGCCCGCAACGGTTTGGTCCATGAAGACCCAGTGCTTTTCGGTCATGGTACGGTTCCATTCCACCATAAATCTAAGTTGGGCAGCCTGGAAATACGGCATAACATTGGGGACTGCAAGACCACCCTCCAGTTTTGTGCTTTGCAGTAATTGTTTCTGAAGTCTAGGTTTCAACCCATCCCAGATGAAATGATCCATGCTCTGCTGGAGCAGCTGTAATTATCCGGGCGGAGGGGGGTAGAGGAAGCGCTTGAAAGACGTATAGGGCCTTTGGTAGTATGTTCATTTTGACTGTAGCGATTCTGCCCAGCCAAGACAACGGCAATCATCTCCAACGATCTAGGTCTTTACGGATCGTGGCTCCTTGGTTGGAGAAATTAGTCCTGGACGTTTTAGGAAAGGTCCTGTCTAGCGTGATGCCCAGATATGGGAACGCAGCGTCCACCCATTGGAACTCATACTGTGCGCGGAGAGCTTGTTCTGTGTCTACCTGGACAGTTACATTCAGTATTTGCGATTTAGACAGGTTCATCTTGAAGCCTGACACCGCCCCAAAAGCCTCCAGTTCAGCGATGATTGTCGCAAGAGAGGAACGCGGCTGGGAGACGGAAAAAATAATATCATCCGCATAGAGGCTGATGAGATGTTGGTCCGCCCCGAACTTGATACCCGTCGCCCCTGGATTGTCCCGTAGCCTCTGAGCAAAGGGTTCCATGTGTCTGGCAAACAGAAGTGGGGTGAGCGGACAGCCCTGTCGGGTGCCTCGCTCCACCTGCAACCCCTCCGAGTTCACCCCATTCACCCGAACCAATGCCCTGGGTGCATTATATATGCTACGAGTCCAGTTCAGGAACAGGTCTCCCAGCCCAAAGTGCTTAAGGGTTGCGAACAGATAGGGCCAGTGCACCCTGGCGAACGCTTTCTCAGCGTCCACCGCGAACAAGAGGGCTTCGTCCCGGGACCGATTGACTTTGTCTATGAGGTGGCACAGACGCTTGGTGTTGTCCCCGCATTGACGAGAGGGCATGAATCCTGCTTGATCGGGGTCGATCAATACCAGCATCAGTGGGTTAAGGCGATGTGCCAGAATGCCAGTGAACAGTTTTGCGTCAATGTTGAGCAGAGAGATTGGGCGGTAGGAACTGCACAGCTCGGGTCTTTTCCTGGTTTCTGGATCACCGTGACCTGGTATCGGCAAAAGAGTTGAAGAGGTGGGTCAAAAAGGGGGCGAGTTCCGCACAGAAAGTCTTGTAGATGATCACGCTGAAACCATCCGGGCCTGGAGCTTTCATAGGCTTTAGTCTGGCAATTGCAGCAATTACCTCCTCGATCCTAATGGGCTGGTCGAGCGCGTCTTATTCCTGCGGTAGCAAAGGGGTGCTCGCAGCTGCCTGGAGGTAGGGAAGCGGGTCAGGGGCCGCCGAGTGATCTTTTGCGTATAGGTTTGTATAAAATGCCCGAAACTCTGCCACTATATCTGTGGAGTCGTGTGCTCTCCGGCCCGAGCGTGTCTGAAGAGCTTTGACTGTGTTGGCGTGCTGGGTGCTACGTAGACAGTGAGCTAGCATCCGTCCCCCCTTGTTGGAGCCCAGGTGGAATTTGTGTTTGAGGTAAAGCATGGTGTATTCTGTCCTATCGAGGTCAAGGCGTTTAAGTTGGAGCCGCGCCTGCTCGAGTTCGCGCCATACTCGGGAGCGCCCGTACACTTGTGTATGGACTCAAGCTTTAGCACAGTTTTCCCCAATTCCTCTCTTTTGTCCTTTCTGATTTTGTTTTTGTGTGTTGATTGTGCTATGAGGACGCCTCTGGTAACTAATTTAAGGGCTTCCCAGACTAAAGAAAGCGGGCCTGCCCCAGTATCAATTACAGCCAGGTAGTCAGAGATCACTCGCCTGATTGAGGATACTGTGTCAGAGGAGTGCAGCAGGGGTTTGCGGAGGCGCCAGGGTGGTCACTGGGGGATGCCTGTGGGGAAAGAGAAGGTGAGCATGATCATTGCGTGATCAGAGAGGGAGCAGGGCTCAATGGAGGAGTCTGTAGTGAGCTCCCAGGCCATTGGGGAAGCTAAGAAATGGTCTAGTCATGAGTAGGTCTTATGTGCTGCTGAAAAGAACGTGTAATCCCATTGTTCCGGGTGTTGGAGTCGCCAAACATCATGAAACCCACCGTCGGCCAGCCAGGCCAGACCCTCTGGTGTAAATGCCCCTGTCTGACCTGTCCATTGTGCAGAGCAATCTATTCCCCCATCCATGACTAAATTAAAGTCCCCCCCCCATGAAAAGGGCCCGATCTGGGGTCTGGAGCACCCCCGCTAGCGCCTCAGTTATAAAGGTTTCTTGATGTTCATTAGGGACATAGAGCGAGGCGACAGTAAAAGGAAGTGACCCCAGCTGCACCTGTATGGCCAAAACAAGGCCCTTTATTTTAAAGCAAGTATCAAGGTCTCTCCCCTGAAAGCGATGAGAGAAAAGAAGCACCATCCGCCCTTCTTCCCTTTCCCAGATGACCAGAACTGTAGTGGGAACTTCCTAGAGTGCATTCTGTGGGTGTCTTGTGTTAAAAGGTGCGTTTCCTGGAGCAGACAGATGTCGCTCTGTGAATGTTCCACATGTTTACATTTATAGCTAAGTAGTTTGACCCCCATGAAGTAGGTTACCCGGGGAGTGACGCTGGAGTGGGTAAGCTAGCCAAGGGGTTAGCTGGACGGACCTTGGAGACTCAGGTGGAAAGGGGGAGACATCGGTGGACGCCTGCGCCATCCTATTCCTAAACATGTTCCATCGGAAGGAGAGCCCTGAAACATTACCCCTACCCCTTAACCAAATACAAAAAAATACAACAAACCAACAGATCATAGAGTCTTTCATGAAGAGAAAGTATGGGTCCATTGGGGCAGTTGCTGCAATGGGAGACCGCTCCATACATGGTTGAGCTGGGCCTCCGCCCCTACCCGTGTGTCAACCACCCTTCTAGGAGTGTGCAGAACCTCAGGGGGGTGTTTCCGTGACTTGAGACTCTCCTCCGGAAAGGGAGCGCAGCACCTCCGAGCGCTCCTTTGCCATGGCTGCCGGGTCTGGACAGTGGGATGTTGATTTCGGGCCCGCCTGGGACCACGGCTGTTCCATCTGGGTGTACTCTCCTCCGTGGATGATCGTTGAGAAGGGGAGTCCGGGAGTGCGATCTCAAGGCTCTTATAGGCCTCGGAGAGGGAGCGTAGCTGCGTAGCCCTACCATTCAGTTGGAAAATGAGGCGGAATGGATGGCCCCAGGAGTAGGATATTCCACGAGAGCGAAGGTGACTCGTGATCGGGCAGAAATCTTTTCTTTTCAACAGTGTGGAAGCTGCTAGGTCCTGGAATAGCTGGAGGGGGTGCCCGCGGAATTGAAGCTTCTGGTCTGTCCGGGCTGCTCTAAGGATCATCTCTTTTTCTGAGAAGTTGTGGACACAGACCAGGATGTCCGCTGGTGGACGGGGCAGTGCCCTGGGGGGGCCAACTTTGTGACATCTGTCCAACTTGATGGTCCTTGGTGAATTTTCACCCAAGACACTCCCAAACAGCTCCTGTACAAAGCCTTCCATATCTGTTCCCTCAACGCCAGTAGGGGCCCCTCTGATGCGTATATTATTTCTCCGGGACCTGTTTTCCAGGTCCTCAGCATGGTCCTGAAAATCGAGCTGCTGATCCTGTAGGCGGATGATTTCTCGTTGTAATGTCTCAATTGCTATGTCCCTCGCTAGTGAGCCTTCCTCCAACACCGCCACTTTCTCCCCCACCTCTTCAATGTCCCTGCCCGCTTCCCTGATCTCTGATACAAGGTCTTTTTTAAATGTTTGGAGGTCTTAACAAAGTGAGGCAAACAGGGCTTCAAGAAATTCGCAAGTTACCCCACCGTCACCATCCTCCGCTCCACTCGGCAGCTTGGGAACCTCCACAGGGGCTTTGTCTTGTTGGGCGTCCGCTGTGCCCTTAAGCAACATTTCTTTAACTGATCTGTCTTTCTTGGCCTTGTCGGCCGCCATGGCTTCCTGCTGTCGCGGCAAGGTATATAGTGATTGGAGGGGGTCGCGCTGAGGGGACCGCTGCCGAGTTTGGCGCACCGTGGTCGTCTGGGGTCCAAGTGAATGAGATAGGCCGGTGCAAGCAAGACGCGGGCTGTGGGGAGAGGTACCAGTGGATTCCAAAGGAAGACTGCTTGCGTAGGTTAGGAAGGCCTCGCCAGTCCCCACTCCAGGTACTGCGAATCAGGAGGGAGGATCCCAAAGCCAGCGAGGGTTTACCTCCGAAAGGGAGCGGTGCCGTCTCAGTCAGGGGATCCCATTTGAGTCCGTAAGCCAGAGCAGGCCCGACTCACATGTGTTCCTTGAGAGCCCCTAAAGTCCTGATGAGTCGCTGGGAGGCTCACGCGGGTGTAACCAGGCCCCACACAGGCCCAAGACAGCGTTTCCGGGGCGTAGGCGAGGACCACGTGCGGCCAAAATAATGCCCCGGTGTCGTGAGGGTCCAGATGCTGGAGGTATTGGGGGGACCTATAGAGAGAGCTCCGCCAAGGTTGCTGCCTACCCTCGCGCTGGAGGACTGCGGATCCGGTCTGACCGCACTCATCTCGCGGGCAGCAAACTCCACAGTCCCGGGCAGGCCTTCCCTCTAAGTGGCTTATGGGGCGCTAATTCAGCCTTCACCGCGGAGGGGTGGTGCAATCTCGGGGAGGCAGCGGCGAGGTCCCGCACTCACCCAAGGCTGGGTCGACGTCTCCAGGCCCCCTTCACCACTGCCACGATGTCGCCAGGTCTGTGCAGGGCTGCTGCTGGTAGGGCCTCAGTACGGGGGTGTAGCACTCCCCCCTCTCCTTCCGTAAACGGCGGTCTCCCCAGTCAAGAGTGGGCCTTCCCTCAGAGTGGCTTACGGGGAGCCGCTGTCTTAGCCCTTGACGCGGAGCGGTGGTACAGGGTCAGGGAGGCAGCCGGGAGGCCGCACACTCACCCGGGGCTGGATTGACGTCTCCGAGGCCCCTGCGTATCACCAGGCCTCCTCCATCACTGACCTGGTGTCCCCAGATCTGTGCAGGGCTGCCGCTGGTAGGGCCTCAGTACGGGGGCATAGCACTCCCCCCTCTCCTGCCGTGGTCGGCGTGCTCACCAATCATGAGCAGGCCTTCCCTCAGAGTGGCTTACGGGGAGCCCCCGTCTCAGCCCTCGTTGCGGAGGTGTGGTGCAGGCTCGGGGAGGCCGCACGCTCACCGAGGGCTGGATCGACATCTCCGAGGCCTCTGCGTGTCACCAGGCCTTCTCCGTCAGCGCTCCGATGTCGCCGGATCTGAGCAGAGTCGCTGCTGGTAGGGCCTAAGCACGGGGTGTAGCACTCCCCCCTCTCCTCCTCCGCTCCTTTGCTAGTGTGCGGTCAGCAGGCGAGAGCCGATTCCCAGGCCCCACTGCATTCGCCCCCACTCACGTCCCGGCGGGGATCCCAGGGAGGCTGCCCAGGCTGAGGTAGATGCACACCGAGCCCACGCTGTAAGCCCCAGCGCCCGTCCCACGGGTCCCCGCCGGATAGTGATGTGCGGGCAGTTTTCGAGTCTTCAGCCCGCTTCTCTCTTCCTCCAGTGCAGCTGGACCCCTTTGGGCGCGGTGGAGACCGGGCGGGGGAGCTATTTCAGGTGCTTATTGTCGGGCAGGGACAGAGCTCCAGGCAGGCACGTCTTGAACACGACCCAGTGTTACATATTTAAAGGTGAAATTACACAACTTAAATTTACTGCATATTTTAGCACATTTGTGTAGGAAAGTGCCCCTTTTTGCATGGTTGCCCCCCACTTTTTGCCTGATGTTGATGCTCTTTTGACTAAGTGTGCCCAGGGTTCCTGCCAACCAGGTACCTAGGGCCTATGTTCTTTCCCTAAAACTGTACGGTTGCACACCCAATTGGCAACTCTCTGGCCACATGCAAGTCCCTTGTAAAAGGTACCCTGTGTAGCAAGGGCCCTGTGACCAGGGAAGGCCTCTAAGAGCTGCAGCACATATTGTGCCACCCTTCGGGCCCTGACAAACACACACTGCCATTGCAGGCTGCATGTTTTGGTGCAGAACAAAGTGAAAAGTCGACATGACACACATCCTTGTGTGCCAAGCCTAGAACCCACTGCCTATGGCATAGGTCAGCCACCCTTTTAGCTGGGTGCACTATGCCACTGGTGAGGGTACAGGTGCATGAGCCCTATACCCCTACAGTGTCTATTCTTAGACATTGTAAGTGCAGTACAGCCATAAAGTGTATATGGTCTGGTAGTTTGTCATTACGAACGCCACAGCACCCTAATGGCTTTACTGAAAACTGGGAAGTTTGATATCAAACTTCTCTGCACATTAAACAGCCACTGATGCCAGTGTGGGATTTATTGCAAAATACACTCAGAGGGCATCTTTGAGATGGCCCCTGAAAAACGACCTAAACCCTAGCGCCCTGGCTGACTGGCTGCTCACCAGCTGCCACCCTCAGACATGTTTCTGGACCCCTGGGTTGAGAGACTCCTGCTCTCGGGGTCCTGAAACAAAGCACATCCTGGGCAGAGGTGCCAAGCCTCTTCCCCCAGGATGGGCAGGGGGAAGCTTCAAAGGCTTGCCGCCTCTGTGTGCTGACCCAACCATTTTCTGCTTCCAGCAACTGGCCCCCACCGGTTCTGACCCCCACTTTGGGAGGGAGAATCAGTGGGAAAACCTAGATAGGAGGAGAGGTGTGCCCACCTTTGCCAACTCCACTCCTCAGGTGGGGGAGGCGAGGTGAAGTACAACTTTCAGTCCCCGCCATCTTGAAGATGGGGGACCCAGCCAACCAGAGTGAGGATTATGCCCCCCTCCCACTGGAGGGTGGCATAATAGGGGGGTGTACCCAACCCAAGGAAGGGACCCATTGGTCCCAACCTGTACCTACCTGAAACGCCCCTAAATTTAGTATTTAGGGGCAACCCCGAACCTTGCCTCCACAGACAAGAAGAAAGAAAAAGAAGAAGGACCGAAGAGCCGTGAAGAGGAGGATACCAACTGACTTGGCCCCAGCCCTACCGGCCTGTGATGACCTCGACCTGCTCCAGTGGAATCCCGGTGCGTCCTGCAGCCAGCAGCCCCCCAAAAGCCGGAGGAGCTGCCCTGCCTTGCCTAACAAGACTTTGTCTCCTGTGAGCACCGGATTTGCTCACCAACAGACTCTGGCTCCGGCCAACTCTGCGAGTCTGCACCACTCTGCACCCAACGCTCACGGCCCGAGTTCAAGTGACCCAACAGCACGAGGTCTCCTGGCAATCCTAACCCGGGATCTGGTGATCCCTGACCTACCTCAAGTCTCCCAACAACACCTGCAGCCCCTATCTGGAGGATCCCACTGACCACTACCGGAGCCAGTAAGGAAAACCGAACGCCAAAAGACACCCCTGCACCCGACGCCCCACGGCCGTGGGTGGCCCAACCGACGGTGTCCCTTGCATCCCACGACATCCCAACTTACCTCTCCAACTGGTGGTCACCTCCAGAAGATCTTCGTGCCCGAGTCTGCAGTGTTTGTTCTGGCCGGAGCTTCCCCATTGAAACCAACAGGGCTCCTAACGTCGATCCAGCACCCTGCATCCGGCTGCCCCTGTGCCACTGTGGGTGCACCTTGTATGCTAGCTTGGATCTTCCCATGCTCTGAGCTAAACCCTAGGAACTTTGCTCCGATTCCAAGTGGTGTGCCGGTGAGCAGCCACCAACCGGAGGCCCCCTATCCCCCTTTGGATAACATTGGGCCTCAGTCCTCTGTACCCGGCCGCCCTAGTGCCGCTGAAGGTGCTCTTTGAGTGGATCCTTGACCCTGGGGGAACCCTGGTTCTAACCCCAGAAACCCAACTCCCACAAGCAAGTACTTACCGTTAAACTGATAACTTCATATCCCCCCATAGGATTGCATTGACTGCTTTTCTGGGGAAAAATGTTTTGTGTGGAATTGGAAATTTTATGAGAACCTAAGAAACTGTGTGTTTGCAAAAACTGACTTACCTTTTATCTAGGAAATGTCCCAGTGTGATATCTAGGCATATCACACTGAGTAGAAAAGATAATCTGAAAAGTAATCTAAAAAGTAATGTCAAAGTAATTGCAAAGTAACTGAAAAGTAATTTCAACTGTTTCTGAACATTTGACCTACCTGTAACAAAGCCAACTGCATTCAACTGTATTATACCAGAAAAGTACTATTTTACTTACCTGCAGTCTGGCTTGGTTCTAAAAATAAAATACAGCAAATATATATTTTTATAGAAAACAATTGGCCTGAGTTCAGTCTTTGAGTGTGTGACATCATTTCTTGCTTGAGTGTGTACAACAAATGCTTAACACTACCCTCTGATAAAGCCTTACTGTTCGCCCAGACTACCACAAATAGAGAGTAAGGTATTTTCTACTTTTACCTCTGTAAGCCTTTGGGGATCCACTGGACTCTGTGAACACTATACCTTACTTTGGTATTGTATATACAGAGCCAGCTTCCTACAATTTGTCATCAAGAAAGAAACAGAACATATGCGTCACAATCCACAGTAAGCGCAGGAGATCTGTCTGCGGCTGATGTTACCAGCGTGGTTCTTCCTGCCATGTCCTCTGTTTCTTGGCAAAAACAGCCTTGCAGGATCCAACGTGATGAATTTTGCTAAAAAAGAAAAAATTACTTAAAATGCTGAAGGTTTCTGCATTCCAACGCTTGTCTGTGCTTTAGGAAAGTACATTATAGCCTCTGGGCAAAGTACTGTTAAAAATAGCATTCCCCTTCTGTGCTAGCTAAAATGTATTTGCTACAGTAACTGTATCTAAGAATAGAGCCATTCACACAATGGCTCCCTATGCGAAGCTGGCACTGGTTATAAGATGTTAGTTTCTCGCTAATACTCAACAGATGATTTTCCTATTACATACAGCAAGTCCTGGCATCAATATATTACAGCTATTAAGGCTGAATGTCCTGAGTGAATCTGTCAATGACTCATGTTTCTGTGTTTAAACTGAAAGCGTATTCTACTTTTCATAATGTAGCTCTAAAAACAATTCCATAAGAGAAATAAAAAACGGACTATGTTGATAAAAGGAAATTTCCCCTTCCTAAGCCTATGTGTAATGGTTCCCTTTACGGTGCTCATTAGGAGTCAGGTGGTCTTTTGGCGAAGGGTTACTACACCTGGTAAAAGCTGATACAAAAGAGTGTGGTGTTACTGTATCAGTCTGAGTTCTGCACCTCAGAATGCAGGAGAACATGGTGATACCATGCGTTTACCCGTTCTTTGGAGAAGAAAACGTAGGGCCTCATTTATGAGGAAATCACGCAGTGCAGCGCAGCAAGTCACCTTGCTGCACTGCACAGCGTGACAGGGAAAAAGCAGGAATGTGCTGTAAACCAATACGGCGCATTCCTGTCCTTTCCATTGTGCTAGTGCCCTTTTGGCAGCCCTGCGCCAATGCAAGCACCCTTGAACCATGGTGCAAGGGTGCCTGAGTTGCATACAGGATTGTTTTTGAGCAGGAAGGCTCACCTTCCTGCACAAAAAGAATCCTGAGAGGCATTTTCCTCTTTGTATGTGTGCTGCAAAATGCAGCACACATAAAAAGAGGAAGAAATTAGGAGAAATAGAGATATTTCTCCTCGTCACGTCTGCCCTAGGAAAGTACGTTTTTGGCGCATCCCCAAGTTTACAAGTTCTGGAACACCCACGCAACACCTATGGAATGCCTACCCGGGGCAGAGTAATGCAACGCAGAGATTAGTGCTGCATTGGGTTACTCCAGATTTTCTAAGCCACGTGCTTTCGGTGGTTTCAAAAGTCTGACTTTGAGGTTTGCGTCACGCATGTACGACATTGCGTGGTGCAAACGTGACGCAAGCCTCTCATAAGGCCCTTAGAATGTACCATGTTCCCCGGAAAATGTTGCCAGGTATTACCTGGTGAAAATCGAATGGGGTAAAATCCATGGGTGCAGTAATGTTCCCACAACTTGGAAACCCAATTTGCAGGCAAACTCCTGTTTCTGTCAGAATGTGGATTAATGCCTGACGAGCACGAGGGCTTTGATCTTTTGCCAGGTGTTTACTACACTTTTTCCTGTTAAAGGAGCAATTACAGTTGCTTCATTCCAAAAGTATCTTTCTTGGCACACAACAAACTTATTGCATCCACCATTTACCACCTGCTGTGGAGTAAGTTTGGGCAAAACAGATGCTTTACATATTTGATTTTCATTGGTTTTGGTGTAAGTAAAACTCCGGTGGGGCAGCCTGAACATGAGCACCACGTTTGTTCAATTGTGCTTATAGTGTTTAGTACCTGGGTATGTTTCTAAAGACTATTCCACATTAATTTTGAATCATATTACATTTCTCTTGATTTGCTGAAACAGTATCAGTATGCAGGATACATCAGATTTTTTCTCATAGACTGATGCTGATGTCTATGAATTTCAATGCGTGTATGTATCAATGTACAGCACTGTATTAATGTACTAAGTGGAATATACATAAATATAATTGCAATTTTACTTTTCTGTGGGAAACAGTGTAATATCAATTTATGGACTAAATAGATGTTGATTGATTTGAAAAAATACATGACATTCTATTGAGACTGTCTTTTTACTAAGTCTATCAGCCCATACAGAAATTTAATGCAGACAATAGCTGTAAAATGTATGATTGTTTTTAAATATAATTAAGATGATATGCTATGTATTTAGAATGTTTTACTCAATGCTGGTGACCAAAGCTTTTTTAATAGATTACATTTGAATATCTGTGGCATTGTGATGCTATATGAACTCAGTCACAAAGTCTTTTCACCATGTCTATAAACTTCAAGGGTATTTTGTCGAGGGATGGAGCACTAAATTAGCTTCGAAGAAAGATGCTTTTTCTGTCATGTAGGAACTGGTTTGATGATCGGAGAGAGAGAGAGAGAGAGAGGGAGAGAGAGAGAGAGAGAGAGAAATTCAAAAAAGTGTTCGGTAATACTCAAAGCAATGGGGCTTATTTATGAGCCCTTTGCGCCGCCGTTGTGTCACTTTTTGTGATGCTCGGGCAGTGTAAAAAATGCGCCACATTGTGCCATATTTACAAAGTGACGCATCTAAGCAGATGCGTCACTTTGTAAAGCCCTGCGCTACTTTATACCTGCGGCAGGTATAATGTATGCAGGGTGAGCGTTCCCCCATAAAAAAGCCTCATAGAAGTGGCGCAGTGAAATCTTTGAGATTTCACTATGACAATTCTAGGACGCCACTGCGTCAAAATCTTACGCCTGCCTCACAGCAGGCATAAGAATGACGCAGGCGCCTTTAACCTAGGACTTGCCCATGTGTAATGACCCATTGCTGGAGTAGCGTCACTTTTGCGACACACTCCAGCAATGCGTCATTACTGCGCCTACAGATACGTCAGAAATACTGACGAATCTGTAAATCCTTGCGACATGGAGTACCGTATAGTAAATATGGTGCATCCATGGTGTCCCAAGGAGGGCGCAGTGAAAACTGTTGTATCGTTGTTTACATGCAGCAATGCAACACTTTTCATAAATGAGGCCCAATGTATCTCAAGGAACAGGGTATATTTAAGAATCGTGTTCATGTGAAGGACGCTAGAAAGACACATTTTCTTTTTGTGGAAATTCACGAACTTGAGATGTGGGCTGGAGATTGGATCTAAATAAGGAAGAACTTATTGTTTATATTTAATGGCCAGTTAATACCAGGCTACTTGTGCCTTCTTGGACAGATGAGTGTTAATATAGAAGACAAGGTATTGGATGCTGGGTGTAAGGTAGGATAAAAAAATTTCCATGGACATCGCTGTTATCCAAATTTGTATCTGGGGTTTGGAGCTTCTATTGTGAAGGAAAACAAGACATTGTTCTCTATCCTTTAATTTGAGATAGAATGGCCAACATCTAGATATGGACAATGAAATGCAGTCTTGAGGGACACAAAACCCATTGGCTGATGGCAATGTAGGGATCATAGCAGAGCCATAGAGGATCAAAAAGTCAGGATAAAGCCAAGAGTGGCTACTCAGGTCAAATCAGGTCCTGGAGAACTCCATAATATTAGCTGGTGATGGTCAGCTATAGCCATTTATCTTATAAAAAAGACCTTCTAAACTGAACCTGGACTGAAAGCTGAATCTAGAGATAAATGCCTCAAGCTCAGCAGGATTACATTTATAACCATGCGATATATACCAGGACATAAAGCGAGGGTACAGACTGAGAAAGAGGACAGACAGGAAACTAAAACTAGACATATAGCAACAATGGGGAACCTCAGAAATTGGGAACGTGGGCACAGAGGAGGAAAGGAAGGCTACGGAGTCTTCTGAAAACATGTTTCGCCGGGTCAGTCATTTTTGTTTACTGCGGTATCTGCCATGTTAACGTGCATTGTGTGTCCATAATGCTGCTGGAAGAGGGAGTTAAGTTGTTTTGCTCCTATTAACTCGTTTGCTCAGCCAACAATGTGAGAGAGCACAAATTCTATCCTGCTTGGGGTGCGCGTTAGGAGTGCAACATACACCACTTGTAGTATTCACTCATATTATTTGGTGTTATTAATGAAATTATATGGTTGAAGGAATGTGAACTAATTAAAGTATCTTTGTGATATTAACATGATTCCATGTGAGCTTAGAAAATGATTTATAAAATTGTAGTAATTATGTATAAATGGTGTAACATATTTACAAAGGGCTTATTACTGATGTGGCAAAACTGGCATATTAAATGCATTTTGAATGTTTATTTTGCTAATGATGTAGTTGGAATAATCAAACTAATGTAGATTAGGAAACTGCCTATTGAAAATGCTAATGAATTTATGAAACTGTTAATTATGAGTCATAACTAAACATGGTGCATTTATTATTTTAGCCTAAGTCGTAGGCCAGACTTCAAAACACATTTATTGGATGTTCACATTTCTGAATTGATGTTTAGATTCCCATGCGAGTTTCGTAGAAATGTTACATGTTTTCGTGCCTTACACTGCAGGTGGACAACGTTTTGTTAGTAAAGAGTAAGGTCATTGTATCATTAGATAGTTGGGGCATGAAGAAGCTACAGTTGGCATAATCTGGTGAATGAGGTGGTGGAGAGGAGACCAAGGACAGATTGCTCCAGTGGAATGTACATGGAAAAGGCCGTGGAAGGAATCAACGTCATGGAAAAAACCCGTGGTTGAGCCTATTGTGGAAAAGTTTGAGAAAAGCATTATGGGACATCTGTTGAATGGGATTTGGTATATGATGCATTGTAGCGAGGGATAAGCAGCCCATTCCATTTTGCCTTTCAGGTAGAAAACACCTGCGTGCTAAATTGTCTTTTCTGTTAGTGGCTTTATGCTGCTTGACCCATCTGATGGGGGAGTGACTTCTTAGGAAGACTCTAACCGCTGACACCTTTTTTTTAACCCTTTTGATCTAGATTCTAAAATAGGGTTGCCACTTTCTTTAGAGTAAGAGTAGGGTTAGACAGGACTAAATGCTTTTCTCTAACGAACTACTAATGCATGGAATTCTCAATTTTTGCTTTCTGATTACCTATGTAGTAATTATAGAACTTGTTGTCCTTTTCTTACTCTAAGGAGTGAATTATTCCGAAGATTTGGATTCCTTCTGTTTCCTCTGTATTTTTATTTCCTTATGCTGAGATTCATGTATGTCCACCTATTTTTGAATTTGGAATATATTTTGACTAACCTTCATTTGGTTGTCGACCTGGGTTATTGTGTACCACATTGGTTACACCATACACTAAATTAGATTTTTAGAATTTTCATGTTCCCCTTTACAGTTTCATGCTGCAAAAAAGGACCATCGAGTGTTCGTCATCAGAGAGTTCCTGAGTAAATGGGTCCAGGCCCTTTCGATGTGAATAATTAAAACTTCACCAGTTGAACTTCAAAGACACCGCTAATATTGGATTGAAGCAGTTTTATTTATAACACATGATTAGTACTGAACAGAAAGATTTATATTTTTGGCAAGTTAAGAAACGCTGGCTTTTATGAAAAGCAAAATAATGCATAATATGAAACAATCTCCTAGAAGAAATGTATATAGTCATTGAAAACTTGCATAAATTCCCAGTAAATAATCAACATTCCATTCCACGAGTTATTTGCTCTGTGTCTGATCTGTACTTTCTGTAACACATTTAGCAATCTGGCAAAACGTGTATGCCAATACTCAGACATAATTAACTATTCCAATGTTATTCTACAGTTGTGTACGTTACTATTGGAAGCACCACTCTAACCAGCCATTTTTAGTTCTCGGTTACAGACAGCTTTTGCTGTCTCTTGGGAGGACCTATTAATGCCATTATACAGAGAGTGGGCTTTGGGTCAGCCCTTAGTCAGGATTGGCTGGATTTATTGTCTGTCTAGCTTCCCTGCTCTAGACTAAAACCTTTCCTCCCTTTCCTTCCTTTTGGTTTGGTCCACCCAGGAGCATTTCAGTCTCACAGTCTTCCCATTGGATATGGATACTTCCACTGCTGACATCAGTTCTTGTTTGCAGTGGATGGGGAGATATTTTCTTCTCTCTCTCCTCCTCTCCCATGCCCCGCTCTTTCAATCTTCTTATGTCAACTAAAGGTTCTCTTGTTCTCTTAGTAGTTCAACCCCGCTTTTTTTTACTTTTACTGCCCACCTCGCTATCTGTGGACTGGCTACTCCAAATTGTCTTTGTTTTAGCTACAGAGAGGGCGTTAATTGTTAGAGGTGCACATTGCACCCCAGAGAGACTGGGGGAGGAGCACTCTCTCTTCCTCCTTGGTCCTGCTCCCTCTTTGAGTCAGATGCATGATGATGCCATAGACATGACGTCAGTGGCAATTCCTGCATACGCTTTAACCTCAAGAAGGGCCAATGCTGCTCCTGTGCTGGCATCAGCTGTCTCTCAAGTGGTATCTGCTCCCACGCTCCCCCCCCACACACAGAGGCATACCGAGGCGCCCCAGTGCTGATCTCAGCAAAATGCTGCGGTCGCCCAGCCTCTCTTGTCAGATGGACACAAAGGGCGTTCTGTCTGGATGCAAGCCTGCACAGACAGCCTGCAACACAGATCCCTCGAGTTGCATTAAACCATCTAAGATGTAAAGAGAGCCCTTTATTCCCGAATGTGAAGCTGTCCTGGGATAAGTCACGCCAGGTGTAACGTCATAGACTGTATCGTAAATGTGCATATCAGAGTTGCTCTAACCTGCCGCTTGTGTTGAGGAGGCGCATCCGTTATGCCATTGGTTGTATTTTACGAGTGTTGTCCCATTTTTAGGTTTTACAGCTGTAGCGCTTCCTGACCGGGCGGGGCTTTCCTGGCACTGTGAATCCGCATTAACGGGAAGCCTGGCTGTGGTGGGCTGGCAGTTAATAACACCATGCCAACTCTTTCTATCAGGGCGCGCGATCGCCTTGGTATGTGACATGAAGGGCAGCATTTCAAGAACGTCAAGACGGCTTCAAAGTAAATTATGCATGGCACCAAGCGTCAGGCGCCTCTGCACCGGTCCTCTAGGGGCTGGATCCAGTGTCAGGGGAGATTATGCCCACTACCGCGTGACAAACATTGGGCACTGCTTGCACGACAGCCTGAGCTCTTCAGGCACATGAATGTGTTTCGTTTCATGGCCACTGCTCTTCCTTTAAGATGTCTGAAAAAGCACTCATTTTACATCCACGCATTGTTATAAAACCTGAATGTCCATTCTGCGCACCTTCCTTTTCAGCCCGTGCCTGATGCCCCTTGTGGGTCCATTCTGCCCACCTTCCTTTTCAACCTGTGCCTGATGCCCCTTGTGGGTCCATTCTGCCCACCTTCCTTTTCAACCTGTGCCTGATGCCCCTTGTGGGTCCATTCTGACCACCTTTCATTTCAAGCTGTGCTTGTTTACCCTTGTGGGTCCATTCTGCCCACATTTCATTTCAGCCCGATGCCCCTTGTGGGTCCATTCTGACCAACTTTCTTTTCAACCTGTGCCTGATGCCCTTTGTGGGTTCATTCTGCGCACCTTTCTTTTCAGCCTGTGCCTGATGCCCTTTGTGGGTCCATTCTGACCATCTTCCTTTTCAACCTGTGCCTAATAACCCCTTGTGGGTCGATTCTTCCCACCTTCCTTTTCAATCTGTGCCTGATGCCCTTTGTGGGTCGATTCTTCCCACCTTCCTTTTCAACCTGTGCCTGATGCCCTTTGTGGGTTCATTCTGCGCAACTTCCTTTTCAACCTGTGCCTGATGCCCTTTGTGGGTCCATTCTGACCATCTTCCTTTTCAACCTGTGCCTAATAACCCCTTGTGGGTCGATTCTTCCCACCTTCCTTTTCAACCTGTGCCTGATGCCCTTTGTGGGTCGATTCTTCCCACCTTCCTTTTCAACCTGTGCCTGATGCCCTTTGTGGGTTCATTCTGCGCAACTTCCTTTCAACCTGTGCATGATGCCCCTTGTGGGTCCATTCTGACCACCTTCCTTTTCAACCTGTGCCTGATGCCTCTTGTGGGTCCATTCTGCCCACCTTCCTTTTCAACCTGTGCCTGATGCCCCTTGTGGGTCCATTCTGCCCACCTTCCTTTTCAACCTGTGCCTGATGCCCCTTGTGGATCCATTCTGACCACCTTTCACTTTAACCTGTGCCTGATGCCCCTTGTGTGTCCATTCTGACCACCTTTCTTGTCAACCTGTGCCTGATGCCCCTTGTGGGTCCATTCTGACCACCTTACTTTTCAACCTGTGCCTGATGCCCCTTTGGGTCCATTCTGCCCACCTTTCATTTCAACCTGTGCCTGTTTACCCTTGTGGGTCCATTCTGCCCACATTTCATTTCAGCCCGATGCCCCTTGTGGGTCCATTCTTTCCACCTTTCTTTTCAACCTGTGCCTGATGCCCCTTGTGGGTCCATTCTGCCCACCTTTCATTTCAACCTGTGCCTGATGCCCCTTGTGGGTCCATTCTTTCCACCTTCCTTTTCAACCTGTGCCTGATGCCCCTTGTGGGTCCATTCTGACCACCTTCCTTTTCAACCTGTGCATGATGCCCCTTGTGGGTCCATTCTGACCAACTTCCTTTTCAACCTGTGCCTGATGCCCTTTGTGGGTCTATTCTTCCCACCTTTCTTTTCAACCTGTGCCTGATGCCCCTTGTGAGTCCATTCTGCCCACCTTTCATTTCAACCTGTGTCTGATGCCCCTTGTGGGTCCATTCTGACCACCTTCCTTTTCAACCTGTGCATGATGCCCCTTGGGAACGTATTATCTGTTTCAAAGGCCAATTTCTACATATCCACCGACGAAACCCAATTGACCTTTGGTCTCTCACAGCCCATTCAGTCAGCTCAGGACATCCCAGTCATCAGCCTTAGTGGACGAGCTTTCACTAACTCTCTGGTGGATGGTTATAAACTTTTTAAAACATAATTTCTTGGAAACTTGCATTTACTAACCAAGTAGACCACCATCGCCTGGATTTCAACCCTATTGCCAGATGACATAGGCCAAAACCATATGTATTATTATTGCTCACATTGACACTAATCTCTCCTTAGACACACAAATCACTAGTCTGAAATACATGCTTCCTCCCTCTTAGGATCATTAAACCTATGCTTCCAGTCATTGACTTTCTTCTTTACAAGCCAGTAGTCAATGCACTGATTTATTCCCACCTAGACTAGGGCAAAACTAATAATTTGGGCATGCCAGAAAAATCTTTGCATATTCAGTTAGTCCAAAATGTGGCAGCAGACTTATTCACTGTGCAATAACCACATCACCTCTATTCTCAGTGTCTTGCAATAGCTCTGTGTTTGCAACAGAATACTCTTTAAGGCCACGGTGGTCATGCCTAGAGCTATGTAAAATTCCTGACTTTCCTGCAGCAACATTTAGAGACAATAATCTGTGAGACAATTACTCTGGTCCAACACTCCCTTAAACTATGTATCCTGAACCAACACCACCACTTTCGGTGATGAGAAGACCTTTTCAGTGGCGGCAGCAAAAACATAGAGTATTCTTTCTCTCAATCTCTACGGAGAGTCTAACCTGATTCACTTTAGGAAGCAGTGAAAATATTTAATTTATAAACTCCCTCTCCACCTTCGGCACACCCCCACACTGCCCTAGTTCAGGAAGGACCTCAAGACCTGGCTCTTCGGATGACCCCAGCACTCAACGGAGTCGCCCCCCAGTGCCTTGAGACCCTCACGGGTGAGTAGTTGCGCTTTACAACCTCTGATTGATTGATTGATGTTGATCAGGACTTATCTAGGGCTTCTCACCCTGTTTTGACTGACATTCTCCTTGTTTCCCAGTGTCTGTCAATTCTCAATACATTTTATTCAATATCACCCTTTGTTATGTTTTATATAGATCCAAGATGCATAAGCAGACATACAATCTAAAAATAAATATTAACATAATATTACATGTACCTGAATGACTTTCAGTGTGCAAAGAGCCATTAGTTCTACCCTGGGTGATGTAGGCTGGTGTAAGCCGATCAGTGCGTGGAGTGACAGTGTGGCCCCCCTTACACTCGGAACCATACTTACTGACCCTGAGCTGCATTATTGTTTTTTTTTTTTTGCAGTTTTATATAGCGCGAACTCGACCCGAGGGCATCAGAGAGCTTTACATGGCACCAGTTGCATTACAGACAGATACATTAATTTCTTTTGTGTTTTTTAAGGATCGGGGAGATTAAGTGATTTGCCCAGAATCACAGGCTGTTTGAACCCCCCCACCAGACTAGAACCTGGTTTCCCAGCTTCAAACTCAGCCGCTCTAGCCGTTAAGCCACATTCTTTCCACATCCATTAAAATTCCCTGGAAACATCATGAATACAGACTTATGTAGAGGTAGCAATAGTAGCCATAGCTTGAATTAAATCCTCACTTTAACAATAGTTGCAAGGAATAAATGGGTACCATTAGTCTTGAGGATGCAAACCGATCATTGGTAACTCAATGAGTCACAGGTATAAACTCTAATACCCTTCTTACAGGTGTCCTGGACAGTCAGCTCACACCTGGTGAAATCCAATCCAATCCTATTTGGTGTGATGATCACCTCCAACTAGGAGTTTGCTCTTCGCAATGGGGATTAACAAACAGATATTTGTGCTTCCGCTGCACAGTCTATATGTCCCAAAATATATTGCCTTTAGTCCTGGTATATTTTGACAAGTTAGACATACTAAAATGTACCTGGGGAAAATTTGGGGGGATGCAGAGGTTATCACACCCAGCAACTACCAGGGGAGAGTAACTCTGCACAATTTATAATTTCAATGCCAGGACAAGCAGTAGTAGTTTTGGACTGTGCCACCAATAAGTATCGTAGGAAGAAATATCAAACACACAAAAGGTGAAAGGAAGAATGCTAACAATAAGTCTATTGACTGGCAATTCCTCAGGGTAGCATTCCAAACCATTGTTATTTTGCCCTCCATGCCCCCTCAGTTTAAGTCCAGTCATATGCAAATCAGTCTTGATCCTGCTCCAATAGGAACAGTCCAGTCCGAACTGCTAGGCAGCGTCCTCCCCAAATGGGAACCCAAGCAACCCAAGAGCGATTTCGCCCAGATTGGGGCTCGTCAGTCAGATGTAGCTTGTTCCAGTGGCACAGTGAGCACAGGACTCACATCTGGGTATGCCCTTTGGACACTTAGGGCATTAGATCAAATACACAAAGAGTGATGTGAGAAATGCTTGCAATAAGTCTAACCACTGGCAATCACTCTAGACAGCATTCCAACCCATTATTTTTTTACAGACAATGCCACCTCGATTTGGAGTCAGCTACATGCAAATCAGTCTTGACCCTGCTCCAATAGGAACAGTCCTTCCCGAACTGCCAGGCCAGGTCCTCCCTGAAAAGGAACACAAGCAACCCAAGAGTAGTTTTACCCTGATTGGGGCTCATCAGTCATGTGCAGCGTGCTTCCAGTGGTACAGTAAGCACAGGACCCATGTCTGGGCATACCTATGGCCACTTAGGAGGATACATCAAATGCACAAAAGGTGATGGGCGGAATCCTTGCAATAAGTCTATCACTGGAAATCCCTCGGGGTAGCATTCCAACCCATTGTTCTTTGGCCCACCATGCCATCTCAGTTTTGAATCCAGCCATATACAAATCACTCTTGACCCTGCTCCAATAGGAACAGCCAAGCCTGGACTGCCAGACCTGGTCCATCTGGAACCATAACACACGCAACCTAAGACCAGTTTCACCCTGATTGGATCTCTTCAGTCAGGCGTAGCTTGGTTCCAGTAGCAAAATGAGCATGTGACCCACTTCTGGGCATACCCTTTGCACCTTACGGCTTTACATCAAACACACAAAAGATGATGAGAGGAATGCTTGCAATAAATAGGTCTAACTATTGGCAATCCCTTACGGTACCATTCAAACCCATTTATTAGTTAGGCAATGAGTTTAGGCTGCAATGCAATATGCCAGAGGTGCAATTTTGTGAATGCAAACCTGTCACATTGAAGTGGCCTACTATACAATCATGAATTAGGGCTTTATTAAGACTTCAGTGGTCCAACCGCTGGACCGCCGAAGCCGCATACTCTTCAAGACCGCTGCGCCGGCGGTCTTAAGACTGCTATAGTCTGATTAGACCACGGGCCAGCAGTGTGCAGGCTGTGGTCTTGTGCTGTCTGCATGCTTCGGCTCACTGAGTGAGCCTGCAGCCAATGCAGCAGCCCAGCAGCACCTAATACTGTCATGCGCGCACTGCTGGCATACACCATGTCGTGCTGCCACATAGTGCATACACGACAGTGCAGGCGTAGGGGGCACAACATGTGCCCTCAGTCACATCACTGAATGGGCAACAATGCCCGGGGGCCCTGTTTGGGGCCCCTTGCTTGCAGTTCCACCAGCTTTTTCATGGCGGTTTCACCACTATGAAAAGGCTTGCGGAAGGGCAAGTAGTATTATGGACGGCGCCAGCACCGCGGGATCCGGGTTCCTGGTGATGCCGGTGGTGTTGCAGCGGGCTGGTTGCACTCCGACCACTGCAGCCATAATACAGCGGTCAGGCCGCCAAGGTCGTGGAGGTCAGGTAATGAGGCCCTTAGTCTATTGTGATTGTGCTGTCTCGCTCAGAGGCAAACTGAAATGAAAATGACTACACCAGAATTGGAACCTATCCCTTCCATCAAAATAGTAGCTCAGGATCACAACAATTAGCAAGCATTGGTGAAGGCAATAAGTCTGGCTTTGCATGTCTATTTTTTAATGTTGTTTTTATTATGTTCTTGTTGTGACTTGATTGTTGCCATACATCCTTTCCTCAGTTATACCTTCCCTACTGCTCAGCCAGGATGAGTGCTATAGTGCTTGGTGATGTAGTGGAATGCTGAATGCTTGGCGATGTCATGGAATGCCTGGGTTTTTGGTGAGGTGCTGAGTGTCAGTTGGAGTGTGCAGGCTGAGCAGCACGGAGGCTGCTCCTAGTGGGGCTAAACTTACTATCTTCTTATATACTTACTTACTTACCTGAAATGTACCATCTTGATAGCCTGCAACTAAACCTTAATAAATCATCATCCACAATCTACTCTACGGCTACCATGGACTTCTTTTCACTCAAGAGCCGGGATCATAGTGTTTCCAGTTTTCCTACACATGATGAAGGAGTACACCGTGGTATATATGCAACATCGCGTATGTGTTTTTGGTGGCCACATTCGGTACCACATCTAACATAACGCCCATTATTGAACATGATAACATTGAAACCACACTTAAGTAAATGGAGAACCAATGCAAAAGACCATCAGACCTGAAAAATAACACTGTCCTCATCTTTTGCTGAGATGCAATGACATTGCATATGACATGTGTACCAGTCTAACAAATCATGTGCAGGTCAGAAATATCAATGAAAAATAACTTTGAATTCCCTGCATTATGGTTTATTAAGTACCTCCTCCTCCTCCATTGTGTATATTTTCACTGTGCAGTCAAGTTATGCATGCACATATCCCCTTCAGCCTGCTACCTTAAAGCGGGTGTGTCTGACTTTGCCTCCTCCTTTTCCAGGTAAGTATCCCACAATGGAAACCGCCCTCCACATCCTCCCCGATGTCAGAAGGGTCCTTCTGCCTGCTTATTTTGACACAGTAAAGCCATTAATATTGGTTTTCGGAATATTGTACCATGCTGACTCCACACTGAATGTTAGACCCTACTCTGTGATTGTCCTATTCACTTCTAGATCACATCTTCTCTCAATTTCTATTCTTCATCGGGGTAGCATTCCAACCCATTGCTCTTTTGCCCACCATGCCACCTCAGTTTTGAATCCAGCCATATGCAAATAAGTCTTGACCCTGCTCCAATAGGAACAGCCAAGCCTGGACTGCCAGACCTGGTCCATCTGGAACCAGAACACAAGCAACCTAAGACCAGTTTCACCCTGATTGGATCTCTTCAGTCAGGTGTAACTTGGTTCCAGTAGCAAAATGAGCATGTGAGCATCATCTCCATCAACAGAGTCTCTGCATCACCCATGTATTTTATCCATTTACCATATGATTCTCGCAACCTCTTCTTCTTTCATTGACTCCTCGCGTTCAATGATAAGAACAATCCAGCATATATATGTATGTCTGTATGCATGCTTTGTCTGGATAGATTAAATCCATCCAAAAGGCATCAGAATGCTGTATAGCATCAAGCTGGCCAACCAAGATAGAAGTGCACCTTGTAATCTGACTGTTGCATGATCGCTTGATGATGCAACATGAAGTCCCTGAATCTTCCTGCCTTTGCTGAAGCCTAATTAACGTAGTCCAGGTAAACTGCAATGGGATCCATGAGGGAAGGGTAATGGGACTTACTGACCTAGATCACTACACCTCTTGTATTTTCCTCAGTTTTGTGTTCCTTTTCAGACTAATATTCCCACATTGTGAACATCATTCTTTAGGTCACTTCGCCAGCCCAGTTCAGACCCAGCCATATGCAAATCACTCTAGACCCTAGCTGGGTCTGAACTGGGATGGCGAAGTGAGCTAAAGAACGATGATGGATTCAACTCAGATCTGTGACTGGAGGTGAGTGTCTGAAAAGTTACAGCGCTCCGTCCATCATCTCCTTGTGTTTGCTTTGTTCGCCCTAAGTTGGCAGGGTATGCCCAGACATGGGACCCTTGCTCACTTTGCCACTGGATTCAAGCTAGCCTGGCTGATGAGGGGTGTTACCCCGAAACCGTTCCCAAGATGCTTGTTTCCGGTCCAGGGAAGACCTGGCTTGGCAGTTCGGGCTGGACTGTCCCCATGAGGCACAGGGTCAAGACTGATTTGGATATAGCTGGGTCTGAACTGGGGTGGCGAAGTGAGCTAAAGAACAATGATGGATTCAACCCAGATATGTGACTTGGGGAGAGAATCTGAAAAGTTTAAGCGCTCCGTCAATCATCTCCTTGTGTTTATTTTCTTACTTTAGCCATTTGGTGCCAGTTACCCGTCTCTCCCTAAACCCCTCCTTACTCCTCCCTTAATCCATCCCCTTTAATCGTACATATTCCCCATTTTCCATCCACTCCCCCCATCACTCCCTCATTTACTACTGAAACGTGTACAAATGGGGCTGATATCTCCATACAGAAAATATACTAGAACTGGAGGCACAGATTATTTGAATATCATTTTATAGTACTTTAGTTGTACTATTGTAGTACTGGTAGACATACTACCAAATGCAGTTTGTGAAGAGAGCCTCAAGCGACAGATGTAGGTATATATGTTTGCAAAATACTGGTCACAAATTGCGACCAGTATTTTTGCAACCAGTAAAGGTTTTTAAGAACTGACCTATGTATTAATATTAATCAATATTGATGAGGTAGGTTGCAATTTGCAGCTCACTATGAATGGAGGCCAGCAAAAGGATGCAGATCACAATGCCTGTCATTGGTTCAATAAAATAGCTTTATTTTTAAAGGAGCCTGTTTCCCTTAAGGGAAAAGTGACAGTGTTTAAAAAGAAAAGTTTCCTTTTTTTGGTTGTTTAGGAGTTGGCAGTGGTCCTGTGGACTATTGCCCACTTTTCAGCAATTTGTTGCATTCACAATGCATTCACAATGGGACAGGTTACCAAGTGGTCTCTTTCCCTTTTATACATTGCCACCTATTTGTGGTCTCTATAAAATATCAATGTTTTGAGACTTGAATGTGATCAGATTTCAGTCGCAAAACATTGACACATTAAATGCCATTTCGGTGTTTTGAAGGGACGCATACAACATTTGGTATCCATTTGCAATCCCATTTTAGAAGTTGGAAAACGTTTGAAATACCTAAAAGAATCAGGGGCTTATTTATGAGAGCCCTGTGTCACTTTTGCACCACGTAAAGTAGTACATGCGTGACGCAGGGCTCTCATAAAGATTTATGAAGCCACGCAAAGCCACCCTGCGTGTCTTTGGGAGGCCTCATAAATCATGAGTAAGGCGATGCAGCGCAAATCACTGCGTCGCCTTTCTCTGCGCCTGGGAGCCGTTCCATGGGCGTTGCAAAAGTAGAAAACAGTGGAAGATCATTCTTTCAGTACATAATCTCTGCAAGACATTGCACACAACCTTTTGCACTAAGATGCAAAGTTGAGTAAGTGGTGATAGGCAGTCTGTTTGTGCATCTGCACAAGGGAAGTCAGCAGCAGTGCCACACCTTATAGCTAAGTCTCTGCGATGTTCTCTCCCCTAGTGCAACGCAGAGCACTACTTTTTAATAAATCTGCCCCTTCTGTGCTCCTCCAGTGTATGAACATCAGAATAATAGCTGCGTCCTTCAATGTTGAGTTGTCACCAGGGCCGGACTGGCCGTAGCGGGCACCAGGCGCATTCCAGGGGGGGCCAGAAGGGTGGGGGCTGGTTTTGGACCTGTGGGGGCCGGTTTTGTTACTGGGGGCCAATTTTGCAGCAGTGCTGCAATATCGCCCCCCTATAACAAAAGCGCAGCAGCAGTGTTTCCCAACAGCAACCCCTCCCCCCAGTACCCAGTCCGGCCCTGGTTGTCACATCACTGAACTGACATTATCTGAATTCATGGATGAGGTTTGCATTATTGCTATTTGTGACCCTTAAGTAGAGATCCATCTTGACCACCGAGTTAAAACGTCCTGACTTCCTCAGAAAACAGTACATTGATTTTAAATAATGTAGTTTCTCAGCTTGCATTTGCAATTAATCTGTGATGCCTGGGAAGGAATACAGTGAATAACCTTTATGAGAAATATGACAGCAGTTCACGGATAGAGTGGATGACATCATGCGCTGGCACAGTGGCTCAACAGTTCAGCAGTCTGAGAGTCTCCTCTCAAGCACGAGAGCTCGATTCCCAAAGTTGCTGTGGTTGACCTATAGGTTTCCTGGTTTTGATGTGTAAAGAAAAGTGGATGCTGGGAAATGTGAGGAGAGAGTATACTCGAAAGCTATTGATGAAAACCCTACAGGTTCTGGTGCCCTCCATTTTTAGAGAATGTAAAAAGTAATGTAGACAAATATGCATGACTCACGATTCACAGAAGTGAAGTAATGTGTAATGTATATCGTGTAAGTGCTGTAAGCACACAAGGGAAATAAAAGGGTTAAATCTTGGAATATGTCCTTTTCTCATATACACAAATCTAGGCTTTAGTGTATAGAGTAGCTGTATGACCTACAACAGTGAAATATATCCTTATTTAAGGACCAAAGCCCTCACCCACCCAGGGGTGATCTACTTCAACATAGGATCCTCCTCACGCTGGCACATAGCAGGATGCCACTGTGGGCTACAACCCTGCTTAGAGGGGATCACTAAAGGAGATATGATTAGGCGGTATATTCCTGTGGAATATTGATGTGGGTGAAGTATGAAAGTTTGTGCAGGTTGGAGATAATCAGTGGAGAGAGTAGATAAACAATGCCTCCTGGTAGACTCAAACTTTATTTTGCCCCCAGTGGGCAGCATCAAAAGGAAACAGGTTTAGATTTCACTCAGAGAGAGTGGTCTACATGTTTCTGCCTCAAAGAAATTCCCTCATCAAAAAAGGGTACCGTGAAATTTTGTTAGGATCTTTCCCTCTCTGCTTATCTCAGGGTAATAAATGAGTGAATGTTAAATAATTGTTAACATACAACACCAGTGGCCTTTCATTGTTGTTGAGTTCCACAGGTGTGTATTTGTATATGGTTTAGGAGATATACATAAAACATATGTAAAACGCAAAGGAATCAAACAGGTGCCACAGAGTGTAAATATGGAGTGAGCACTGCACACCATTGATCCCTACATCTCATGGAGTTATAGGATTTGCTTACCTTGCAGGGGTCATAACTCACCTTCCAAACTTGCAATGGGGTGCTTAATATCAAGATATTAAATGACAAAGTATTAAGAACAAATAAATCAAGTAAGATAGGAGGTGAAGATAAAATGAGGCACTACACTGTCTCAATCTGTATTAAACTTCATAGTGCATGAGCTGTAATGCAAAAAGCAATAATGTTGTATAAAGAGAATGGGGACAGTCTCAAGGAATGGAGCTCCTGGCTCTAGTGTCTCCCTAAATTGTAAAAAGCCCACCAAGAACTTCAAAGCAATCCCTCCTACCTGGTCCTTTCCGCATGCATGTCCATAGTGCTGTCCGTGAGGAGTGAAGGAACAGGGTACAACAGGCGGGGCACTTTATTTAGCACTCAAGATGTGTAGACTGAGTCATTGTCTCAGCACACACAGGAAGAGTGTTGTGTTCAACGTTGGACATCGGGAAATGTGGGTTTTTCCCAGTGCCTGGGACACACAGAGGTAGAGTATAATGCTGCCAGCTACACTAACACTATTAGGCAGAGAAGTGCACCGGATTACATGCAGACTCTGGAAAATGGGCTTTTTGTTCTCAGTGCTTGGCAAGCATAGCGAGACAGAGAGTAACGGCGTCAGCTCTGCTGGCATTAGTGGGTGACGAAGGGAGGCTCTGCTTGTTTTTTGTGCAGAAGTGATGGACTTTGGAGAATGTAGTAGTCCCTCATCCT
Organism: Calotriton arnoldi; assembly: GCA_963921515.1. NCBI lineage: Eukaryota > Metazoa > Chordata > Amphibia > Caudata > Salamandridae > Calotriton > Calotriton arnoldi. Next base: position 195,958 of record CAWUFW010017833.1, read on the forward strand.
ATGAATGTCACGTCTTGTAGTGTATGGCCATCTCATATAATTAAACCATTGTAGTATAAAAACAAATCCAGTATTATATATAATAGTGTCCGGTATTAAATATTTTTCATCAAACAAATGTCTCACAGTCATATGTTTTCGATGTGAGCAATATTAAACGATAACAGGTGAATGAGCTTTATATTTGGGAAAAGGATTCATGGAAAATCGTAAAGCGCAGTCCAGTCACAAAGTATCTCATAGTTCTATGGGTACAGTGTCACCAGAGTTATTAGTCATAATTTTGTGTGGTAAGATCACAATTAGGAATTGTCTCATTTTGTTGTCTATGTAGAACTAGACCAAATTGCCAAGGAAAGGGACACAAATCAGACTCTGGGAATGAAAGAACCATTATTAAGAGGTGAAAATCATGGGTCATAGAGTGCAGTCCATGGTATATCATCATTAAGTCCTGATACATATGTCTGAACCCGAAGACCCAGCACTTTTCTTTCGTCAGGACACCAAGGGGCCGATTCCGATTCGGGTCGGAAATCTCTCCCGACCCAGAGAGATTTCCGACCGAATCGGACCCTAGCAGCCCGACCGAACGAGTACGATGCGCACGTATGCCATCGGACTCGAGTCGGTCGGACTCCCATTGAAGTCAATGGGAGCCCGTCGTGCAACGCGTACGCGGGCTCCCATTGACTCAATGGGTGCGAGGCGGACAAGGGCGCCCCCTACAGCGTGTACGCGGCGAAGCGACTCGCGCCGTACACGCACAGGTAGGGGGACCCATGGGTCCCCCTGTGTGCGACTCGTGCGGCTACGCGTACAGGGGGTCCGACACGGACCCCCAAAGCACGGCTCCGACTGCTTCTTGGAGCCGGACGGCGCGAGTCGGTCGGACTGCTCGCGGCGCGCATCGTACTTGCCCGGCCGGGGAACGTCTCCATTGCGAGGTGCGCAGCGCATCCGTGCGAGTCGGTCGGTGCGGTTGGGACGGGCGTACGAGTCGGTCGGCGAATTTGCACGCGCTCGCATCGTACTCGTTCGCCCGGACGCACGTACGATTCGGTCGGGAATAAGGGCTCCGAATCGGATCTGGTTCAGCCGAATCCGATTCAGATCCCTACCGGCCGAGATCGGAATCGACCCCCTAGTCTGTCAGTGGGAGAGTAAGATTATTGAGGTTTATCAATTATTCTTCAAGGTATGCCATCTTCATGATGTGACATTTCCAGAAAATGATTAGTCAGTTTTGTAATGGAATGTCAGCACCTTATGCTACTCTGGTGTTTGAGTATCCGAGTCCTAACCATCCTAGTGGTCATTCTTATATAATGAAGCCCAGAAGGACACATGATTATGTATAATTACTTGTAAGGATGAGCCACCCCCGCCCCCTCTTAAGAATCCCCCGGACCCCAACCCAGCACCCGTAACCCATTCAGACTTACCTTTCCATCTCCAGACCGACGACCTGTCCCGTGGACCCGGTGTCTATGAAGAAAAGAAAAAAAAGGTCAAGGCATACAACAGAGAGGCATGGACAAAGAAGGAAGGCGGAGCCAGGAACATAGAAGACCAATCAGCAATGAGCACGGACCTGGAGGGACGGACGCTCGGACCTGGGGCAGAAGGCGGAGGAAGGCAGAATCCGGAAGACTCCAGAAAGGAAGGAGGAGTCTGGACTCAAGAGTTTAAAGGGGAGGAGGACGAAGACGCCGGGGTAGAGGAAGAAGAAGGATGTCCAGGTTCAGCAGCCGAAAACCGGAGAACAGCGCAAGAGGACGACGAGGCTCCAGAAGGGTGGAGCGAAGAGTGGTGGTCGCCCTGGGAAATCTGAAGTTCCTGCCGCAACTCAGGGGAGAGTTACAGCTTTACCCGGTACGTGAAAAGGGGGGGGACAGTAACCTTGGGGTTGTACGGGGTGGTGAAGGGAAACGAAGGGAGAGAAGCTTAGAGAGACTCATGACGAGTGGTGTGTAGGGATCAAAAAGAGAGTCCCTGATTCAATACCAATGTTAATGATTGAACTCAAAAGAAACAGGCAGACTTAAATGAATAAAAGCAAAAGACAAACGTATATACAAAGAGTATAAGAAGAAAGGATTAAGGCAGTAGCTTAAGGGAAGTCATAGAAAGGATTCAAGAAGACTGAAAGAAAAGTCCATGTAATTAGTTGGAAAAACAAGAGAATAAAGCGACACAGATTTAGTTATACCCTTGTGTTTATTTTCTCTTTCTCTTCTTTTTGCACAATATCTTCCCATCTTTCCCCACCCCTTTATTAGAGGGTTAGATGCTATAAAGAATTAAGGGGTAATAACTCAAGAAAAGCGTTTTTTTTATGTACACCTGGGTGTGGTGATGGTCTCTGTCATTATTGAACTTAATAGACAGACCGTTTTACTTACCTCGACTTCCTTGTGTTCTTTCCTGGTACCCGGGGACGACGCATCACAGGAGACCGGACCTGGGACCTAAGAAAAGGGCAAGAAGAAAAGAGTTTCACTAAGGAATGAAGAAGTCCTGACAAACCAAGAACAATTATCAGAACCAAGACATACTTTTCTTTGTGTTTTACTCAAATTCCTCTTGTTACATTGACTTCTCAAAATAAAAACGCCAAGATTAAGAAATACATACGGCCTCCCAGATTTATTTTCCGCCCATCCCTCACAAACTTGGTGTCAGAAGTGGGATCAGAGAGGATGGAGGCCATTGTGTATCGGCTGGCGGAGGGCCAGGAAAAACTGGAATGGATTATGGGCGCTTTCTGGCCGTCGCAGAAGAGGACAGGGAGAAATTACATAGAACCCTGGCTGAGCAAAAACAGACGCAAGAGTCCACAATAGGAAGGTTGGCAGACGTACTCAACCAACAGAGACCACAAACCGCAGCACTCCCCTCAGTGATAATGCAAAATACGTTGCTAGAGAAGACCCGGACTTTTTTTTCGCAAATTTCAAACGGATGGCAAGGTCAGCGGCTTGGCCTGTCGACAAATGGGGGCAATATCTCGGACCACTCCTCTCTGGGGAACTTCCGGCTGCCTACGAAGCAGCCAACCCCCTTGGTCTTACGCCTTATGAAGAGGTGAAGAAAAGCATCCTTGAAAGACTAGGTGTAGATGATGAAACGTATCGGATTCGTCTACGTCAGATAAAGGAAGGAGCACAAGAAACGCCAAGAGCCTTGTATTTTCGAGTGAAAGACTTAGGGGCCGATTCCGATTCAGGCCGGAAATCTCTCCGACCGAGCCGGACCCGGAGAGATTTCCGACCGAATCGGACCCTAGCAGCCCGACCGAACGAGTACGATGCGTCCGTATGCTATCGGACTCGATTCGGTCGGACTCCCATTGAAGTCAATGGGAGCCGGTCGTACAACTGGTACGCGGGCTCCCATTCACTCAATGGGTGCGAGGCGAACAAGGGCGCCCCCTACAGCGGGTACGAGTTGAACCGACTCGCGCCGTACATGCACAGGTAGGGGGGGACCCATGGGTCCCCCCTGTGTGCGACTCGCGCGGCTACGCGTACAGGGGGGTCCGACACGGACTCCCAAAGTGCGGCTCCAACAGCTCTTTGGAGCCGGACTGCGCGAGTCGGTCGGACTGGTCGAGGTGCGCATCGTACTTACCCGGCCGGGGAACGTCTCCATTGCGCAGTGCGAGTCGTCTCCGTGCGAGTCGGTCGGAGCGGTTAGGTCCCGCGAACGAGTCGGTCGGAGCGGTCGGGTTCTGCGAACGAGTCGGTCGGCGATTTCGCGAGCGCACGCATCGTACTCGCTCGCCCGCACGCACGTACGAATTGGTCGGGAAATAGGGCTCCGAATCGGATCCGGTTAAGCCGAATCCGATTCGGTGCCCTACCGGCCGAGATCGGAATCGACCCCCTAGCCGTCAGATGGTTGAAACCTTCCACTTCAACAAAAGAAGAAATAGTAGAGAATATATATTTGGAACAGTATCTTTCTTCCCTACACCCTCCTATACAGCGGTGGGTCCGGCAGCATTCACCAATGACCTTGGAAAGAGAGGTGGAAATAGCAAGTGCTTATTACCGGGCTCAAGAGATACAAAAGGGTAAGGAAGAGGTGAATTGGAAACATTCGGGGGGGGGTCCCAACCAAGAGCCAAGAGAGTGCACCTCCGAAAAAAATGGAATCTATTACCTTGATGCCAGGCCCTGTAGCCCCTTCGGTCCGACCTCCTAACCCTCCAGGTCCGCAATGTTTTCATTGTGGGTTATTTGGACATATTGCTCGTATTCCTGATTGTGCTCGTTTTTTTTTTTTTCCTTTCTGTACCCCCTTGCTGCCCTGATTGTGCTCGTTTTTTCCTTTCTGTACCCCCTTGCTGCCCTGATTGTGCTCGTTTTTTTCCTTTCTGTGCCCCCTTGCTGCCCTGATTGTGCTCGTTTTTTCCTTTCTGTGCCCCCTTGCTGCCCTGTTTGTGCTCGTTTTTTCCTTTCTGTGCCCCCTTGCTGCCCTGATTGTGCTCGTTTTTTCCTTTCTGTGCCCCCTTGCTGCCCTGATTGTGCTCGTTTTTTCCTTTCTGTGCCCCCTTGCTGCCCTGATTGTGCTGGTTTTTTCCTTTCTGTGCCCCCTTACTGCCCTGATTGTGCTCGTTTTTCCTTTCTGTGCCCCCTTGCTGCCCTGATTGTGCTCGTTTTTTCCTTTCTGTGCCCCCTTGCTGCCCTGATTGTGCTCTGTTTTTTCCTTTCTGTGCCCCCTTGCTGCCCTGATTGTGCTCGTTTTTTCCTTTCTGTGCCCCCTTGCTGCCCTGATTGTGCTCGTTTTTTCCTTTCTGTGCCCCCTTGCTGCCCTGATTGTGCTCGTTTTTTCCTTTCTGTGCCCCCTTGCTGCCCTGATTGTGCTCTGTTTTTTTCTTCTGTGCCCCCTTGCTGCCCTGATTGTGCTCGTTTTTTTTTCCTTTCTGTACCCCTTGCTGCCCTGATTGTGCTCGTTTTTTTCCTTTCTGTGCCCCCTTGCTGCCCTGATTGTGCTCGTTTTTTCCTTTCTGTGCCCCCTTGCTGCCCTGATTGTGCTCGTTTTTTCCTTTCTGTGCCCCCTTGCTGCCCTGATTGTGCTCGTTTTTTCCTTTCTGTGCCCCCTTGCTGCCCTGATTGTGCTCGTTTTTTCCTTTCTGTGCCCCCTTGCTGCCCTGATTGTGCTCGTTTTTTCCTTTTGTGCCCCCTTGCTGCCCTGATTGTGCTCATTTTTTCCTTTCTGTGCCCCCTTGCTGCCCTGATTGTGCTCGTTTTTTTCCTTTCTGTGCCCCCTTGCTGTCCTGATTGTGCTCGTTTTTTCCTTTCTGTGCCCCCTTGCTGCCCTGATTGTGCTCGTTTTTTTCCTTTCTGTGCCCCCTTGCTGCCCTGATTGTGCTCGTTTTTCCTTTCTGTGCCCCCTTGCTGCCCTGATTGTGCTTGTTTTTCCTTTCCGTGCCTGTTTCCCGCCGCTGCGCCCTGCGGCCCCGCCCCTCACTGCCCATTCTCTGCCCCATTCCCTGCTCCTCCCTCCCACCTCCCCATTTATGGCGGCCGCTGTGCGGCTGCGCAGCGGACGTGCGCAGCGGGCGCGCTGCTAGCGCGCCAAGGCGCGCCTAAGGCAAGCCCGTCTGCGCCCGTCCGCGCCGGGACCGCGCCCAGCGCCAGAACCCCTGGTCCGGGCATCCCCCGTGCCCGCCACATCAACAGACGCCGATACGACGCCAGCACCCTCCACGCACTCAACCCCGGAAAAGATCACGCCTGCTACCGGGCCACCCCGAAGCGCACCCAAGGGCCCTTCACCTGCCGGAACTGCAGCTTCGCCAGCACCCGCCCCGCCAAACCACCGCCCAGGAAAGAACCCAACTACCTCAGATGCATCCTCCTCAACACCCGCTCCGCCCGCAAACACGCCATCGAACTCTGGGACCTTCTCGACTCAATCTCCCCAGACGTCGCATTCCTGACGGAGACCTGGCTGAATCCCGCTTCAGCCCCCGACATCGCCATTGCCATCCCGGACGGCTACAAGATCACCCGCAGGGACCGCACCAACGGAGTCGGAGGAGGCATCGCCATCGTCCACAGGAACACCCTCAGAGTCTCAACCAACACCGACGACACCCTCAGCACCGCCGAACACATGCACTTCCAGATCCACACCGATTTCAACACCACCCTCAGAGGAACCCTCATCTACAGACCCCCGGACCCCGGCCACAGTTCAGCGATTCTATCGCTGACTTCGCCAGCACACACGCCATCGCCTCCACGGACTACATCCTCCTCGGGGACCTGAACTTCCACCTCGAGAACAACAAGGACACCAACTCCACCACCCTGATCGACAACCTCGCCACCCTCGGACTCAGACAGCTCGTGACTACACCCACCCACGCCGCCGGCCACACGCTAGACTCCATCTTTTCCGCAAGCCCACACGTCTCCTTCAACCACACCTCCGAACCCCACTGGACTGACCACCACTGCATCCACTTCACCTACAGGAAGCCCACCACGCACCACCGCACCGAACAAATGCCTCGCCGCTGCTGGAGCAGAGTCACCGAAGACCAGCTAACCACAACCCTCGCCCTGAGCCCACCCGCCGAACCCTCCAACCCCGACACCGCCGCCCGCAACCTCAGACAGTGGATCGACGACTGCGCCAACACCCTCGCCCCGCTCAAGAATCCGCCCAACAGCCACACCAGCAAGAAAGCCACCTGGTTCACCGAAGACCTCCAGGCCTCCAAACGAACATGCCGAAAACTGGAGAAGATCTGGCTCCACGAACGGACAGCGGACAGCTACGCCGCCCCCAAGAGCGCCACCCGCCTTCACCATCACCTCATCAGATCCGCCAAAAGGGCCTCACTCAAAGACCGCCTAGACAACAATGCACACAACAGCAAAGAGCTCTTCAACATCGTGAAGGAACTCTCCAACCCCAGCTCCAACACCAACGACATCCCGCCGTCGCGAGACCTGTGCGACTCACTGGCCACCTTCTTCCACCGCAAAATCGCCGACATCCACGACAGCTTCAACACCACGACCGCCCTGGCAACCACCGAGACCACTGCCCCCACAACCACCAACCGCCTGCTCTCCTGGACCAACATCAACGACGAGGACACCAGCGAGATCATGAACACCATCCACTCCGGCTCACCGCTAGACCCGTGCCCTCACCACGTCTTCAACAAAGCCAGTACAGCCATCGCGCCCCATCTCTGGAAAATAATCAACATCTCCTTCGAGACAGCAACCTTCCCGGAAAGCTGGAAGCACGCCGAGATCACCGCCTTACTCAAGAAACCCAAGGCAGACCCCAAGGACCTCAAGAACTTCCGACCCATCTCTCTGCTCCCGTTCCCCGCGAAGGTCACCGAGAAAATCGTCAACAAACAACTGACCCGCTACCTCGAGGAGAACAACATCCTGGACCCTTCCCAGTCCGGCTTCCGCAGCAACCACAGCACCGAAACCGCCCTCATCGCCGCCACCGATGACATCAGGACCCTGCTAGACAACGGAGAAACAGCAGCCCTCATCCTCCTGGACCTATCAGCCGCCTTCGACACGGTCTGCCACCACACACTACGAACACGCCTTCACGACGCCGGGATCCAAGAGAAGGCCCTGGACTGGACCACATCCTTCCTCTCCGGCAGAACACAAAGCGTCCGCCTCGCCCCTTCCGATCCAAGGCCACCAAGATCATCTGCGGCGTACCCCAAGGCTCCTCCCTCAGCCCAACGCTGTTCAACATCTACATGGCACCCCTCGCCCACGTCGCCCGACAGCACAACCTCAACATCATCTCCTACGCCGACGACACCCAGCTGATCCTCTCCCTCACCAAAGACCCTCACACCACCAAAGCCCACCTCCACGAAGGAATGAAGGCCGTCGCCGAATGGATGAGGACCAGCCGCCTGAAGCTGAACTCCAGACAAGACGGAGGTCCTCATCCTTGGTTCCAACCCTTCAGCCTGGGACGACTCCTGGTGGCCGACATCACTGGGAACAGCCCCGACACCCACCGACCACGCACGCAACCTAGGGGTCATCCTCGACCCCACCCTCTCCATGACTAAGCAGGTCAACGCCGTTTCCTCATCCTGCTTCAACACCCTCCGAATGCTCCGCAGGATCTTCAAGTGGATCCCCACCGAAACAAGAAAAACAGTCACCCAGGCCCTCGTCACCAGCAGGCTGGACTACGGAAACGCCTCTACGCAGGAACGACGGCTAAGCTCCTGAGACGGCTGCAACGCATCCAGAACGCCTCTGCACGTCTTATCCTCGACATCCCCCGACGCAGCCACATCACACCCCACCTGAGAGACCTGCACTGGCTCCCTGTCAACAAGAGGATAACCTTCAAGCTCCTCACCCACGCACACAAAGCACTCCACAACTCCGGACCAGCCTACCTCAACAGACGACTCAGCTTCTACACCCCCACCCGCCAGCTCCGCTCCACCACCCTCGCCCTCGCCACAGTCCCCCGCATCCGGAAAATGACCGCCGGCGGCAGATCCTTCTCCCACCTCGCCGCCAAGACCTGGAACACCCTCCCCACCAACCTTCGGCAGACCCAAGACCTACTGGCCTTCTGAAAACTCCTCAAGACCTGGCTCTTCGATCAGTAGCAGCACCACCCCCCTCTTCCCCCAGCGCCTTGAGACCCTCGCGGGTATGTAGTGCGCTTTATAAGTGACATGATTGATTGATTGATTGATTGCACGTATATGCCCCCAAAAGGAGGAACCGATGGATGTGGGCATAACAAAAGTGCTGTATGGCGAACATGAAGGCTCAAGTCCTCGGTACCATCACCAAGTCAAAGTCAATGGAGAACCCAGGGAAGCTCTAATAGACACCGGATGTATACAGAGCGTCATGCAACCCCAAGCTGTCCCTGGGGGTGTGAGAACCATGAACGATATGGTGAATATCCAGTGTGTGCATGGGGACAACAAAAGATATCCTACCACTGAAGTGCAGATCCAACATGAAGCTACAAGTAAACCTGTTTCCATGAGGGTGGGATTGATACCAAAACTGCCAGAACCCTTGGTATTGGGAAGAGACCATCCACATATGGACAGTTAATTGCGGGAAACCTGGAAAGAGGGAGAGGAATGGAGGAAGACAGCTCCTTTTTCTCAGGTGCAAGATGGCGAGTGGCCGATAGGCAAACCTCGGAAAAGCCGTAGACAGAAGAAGATAGAGAAGAAAGAATGGAACCATGTAGCTTTAGCCCAAACCAATAAAGAGAGTATATGGGAATCCGATCAAAGGTTTCGAAGAGCTCAGAGAGAAGACCCGACCTTAAGGGAAGCTTGGAACAGAACCTCTCCCATAGAAGACCCTGACCAAATATGTCCCCAATTCTTTATAAACAAGGGCTTACTGTACCGAAAAGAGGGGAGGGACCATAACCCACAACTGTTGGTACCCAGCTCATATAGAGAAAAGGTGTTATTTCTGGCCCATAGTCATTTGCTTGGGGGTTATTTTGGAGCAGAAAAGACAGAAAAGGCTATCCTAGAGAAGTTCTATTGGCCTGGGATTTATGAGCAGATACGAAGATACTGTAGAGAGTGCCCAATTTGCCAAAAAAATAGTAGAAGTCTGCCATCTAGGGTCCCATTAAAACCACTCCCTATAATAGAAAAGCCCTTCTCAAGGGTAGGCATGGATATAATTGGTCCACTCCTTCCCTCCCATAGCGGATGTCGATACGTCCTTGTCCTGGTCGACTAGGCAACCAGGTTTCCTGAGGCAGTAGCCCTGAGACAGCCCAATGCTATCCAAATAGCTAAGGCTATGATCAACATTTTCTCCTGAGTGGGGTTCCCATGGGAGATTGTGACTGATCAGGGTACACCTTTTGCTTCCAAGCTACTGAAACAAGTCTGCCAACAGTTAAATATAAAACAAATAAGGACATCTGCTTATCACCCACAGACAAACGGGTTAGTGGAAAGATATAATGCCACACTAAAAACAACAGTAAAGAAATTGTTAGAATTAGAAACGCGCAAGTGGGAGGATATGTCACCCTTCTCCCTTTTTGCTATTCAGTGCAAACAGCAAAAAAGCACCGGATACTCCCCCTTTGAATTATTGTATGGAAGACAACCTCATACCTTGTTAGATATGCTCAAAGAGGAGTGGGAGGAGGAAAAGGAGATAGGAAAACCTTTACCTGAGTATGTCTTTACCCTAAAAAATGAATTAGGTCAGATCCGAGAAATTGTAAAAGCACACTTAGAACAAGCCCAGATCGCCCAAAAGAGTCAGTACGACAAAAAGGCCAAAGAAAGAACCCTTGCAGTAGGGGACTTGGTCTTTCTTATGTTGACCACCTCTGATCATAAGTTACTGGGACAATGGCAAGGCCCATTTCGGGTGATAGAACAAGTAACCCCGGTCACCTACCGGCTGGAAATGGATCCAGAAAAGAAAACAAATACTCAGATTTTCCACATTAATCTGTTAAAAAAGTGGGAAGGAACCAAACCGGCTTTGTTAAGTAGCAGTGGGGATCCCTCGCCCTTATATCTACAGAGTGTAGATCCGGATCTGCCAGACCACCAGAAACAAGAAGTAAACTCCTGTTTACTACCCTTTCAATCTGTGTTTTCTCTAATTCCGGGGAGAACATCGATTATAGAACACTCGATTCAGACCCTTCCAGGAAAAACAATCAAACTACGCCCCTATAGAATACCAGAGTCCCGGCAAGAGGCTGTGGAGAACGAAATCCAACAGATGCTTAAAATGGGGGTCGTAGAACCTTCCACTAGTGAATGGAATTCCTCAATCGTTATCGTTCCCAAACCAGATGGGTCTATCAGATTTTGCATTGATTTTCGCGAGGTGAATAAGATATCACAATTCGATTCGTACCCACTCCCACGAGTGGATGAAATGATAGAAAGGTTGGGTGAGGCCCAATATATCAGCACTCTAGATCTATGCAAGGGTTATTGGCAGGTGCCCCTACGGAAGCAAGACAGGGAAAAAACAGCGTTTTCCACACCTGGGGGGTTGTCACATTTTACAGTATTGCCCTCTGGACTACACGAGGCCCCCGCGACCTTTCAAAGACTCATGAATACCATACTAAGGCCATGTAGTACATTTGCAGACGCCTATATAGATGATGTAGTTATTCATAGTCCATCTTGGGAACAACATTTATTGCATCTGAGGAAGGTTATTCAAGCCTTGCAGGAAGGAGGACTAACTATTAACCCAACCAAAAGTCATATAGCCGCAAAATCGGTCAAATATCTGGGGTACCTTCTAGGGGAAGGTTGTATAAAACCCCAAAATGAAAAGGTTGCAGCCATAATGGAACCACCCTTTCCCAAAACAAAGAAGGATCTAAAAGCCTTCCTAGGCATCTTAGGTTATTACAGGAGGTTCATTCCAAACTTTTCACAAATTGCAGCCCCCCTGACAGATTTGTTACAGAAGCACAGAAAAACTGAAAAAGAACTAAAGAATCCTTCGGCAGCAACCCTATGCGCCTTCCATCAGCTTAAACGCGCTCTTACATCCGAACCAGTCCTTCTCAGCCCAAATTATAGCAAGCCATTCATTTTACAAACGGACGCGTCAGAGCAAGGTTTAGGGGCAGTTCTCTCCCAAACAGATAAACAAGGAAATGAACGGCCAGTAACATATATCAGCCGAAAATTATTTCCACGGGAGAAACACTACGCCATAATAGAAAAGGAGGCGTTAGCCATTAAATGGGCTATCGAGTCCCTGCGGTATTATCTCGAAGGTAGGGAATTCATATACAAAGATCATGCTCCATTAGAGTGGCTATCCCGTAACAAAGGACACAATGACCGAGTGTTAAGATGGCTCTTAGCATTACAGCCTTTCAGGTTCAGTACACATCACAGGAAACGGAAGAATCAGCTTAATGCTGATTATCTATCCCGATACCCCAGAGAGGTCTCTCTTGCAAGCAAGAAAGTTAGGGAGGGGGGATGTAAGGATGAGCCACCCCTGCCCCCTCTTAAGAATCCCCCGGACCCCACCCAGCACCCGTAACCCATTCAGACTTACCTTTCCATCTCCAGACCGATGACCTGTCCCGTGGACCCGTTGTCTATGAAGAAAAGAAAAAAAAAGTCAAGGCATACAACGGAGAGGCGTGGACATAGAAGGAAGGCGGAGCCAGGAACATAGAAGACCAATCAGCAACGACCACGGACCTGGAGGGACGGACGCTCGGATCTGGGGCAGAAGGCGGAGGAAGGCAGAATCCGGAAGACTCCAGAAAGGAAGGAGGAGTCTGGACTCAAGGGTTTAAAGGGGAGGAGGATGAAGACGCCGGGGTAGAGGAAGAAGACGGATGTCCAGGTTCAGCAGCCGAAAACTGGAGAACAGCGCAAGAGGACGACGAGGCTCCAGAAGGGTGGAGCGAAGAGTGGTGATCGCCCTGGGAAATCTGAAGTTCCTGCCGCAACTCAGGGGAGGGTTGCGGCTTTACCCGGTATGTGAAAAGGGGGGTGACAGTAGCCTTGGGGTTGTACGGGGTGGAGAAGGGAAACGAAAGGAGAGAAGCTTAGAGAGACTCATGACGAGTGGTGTGTAGGAATCAAAAAGAGAGTCCCTGATTCAATACCAATGTTAGTGATTGAACTCAAAAGAAACAGGTAGACTTAAAGGCATAAAAGCAAAAGACAAACGTATATACAAAGAGTATAAGAAGAAAGGATTAAGGCAGTAGCTTAAGGAAGTCATAGAGAGTATTCAAGAAGACTGAAAGAAAAGTCTATGTAATTAGTTGGAAAACAAGAGAATAAAGAGACACAGATTTAGTTATACGCATGTGTTTATTTTCTTTCTCTTCTTTTTGCACAATATCTTCCCATCTTTCCCCACCCCTTTATTAGAGGGTTAGATGCTATAAAGAATTAAGGGGTAATAACTCAAGAAAAGCATTTTTTTTTATGTACACCTGGGTGTGGTGATGGTCTCTGTCATTATTGAACTTAATAGACAGACCATTTTACTCACCTCGACTTCCTTGTGTTCTTTCCTGGTACCCTGGTACATCACTGGAGACCGGACCTGGGACCTAAGAAAAGGGCAAGAAGAAAAGAGTTTCACTAAGGAATGAAGAAGTCCTGACAAACCAAGAACAATTATCAGAACCAAGACATATTTTTATTTGTGTTTTACTCAAATTCCTCTTTTTACATTGAGTACTCAAAATAAAAACGCCAAGATTAAGAAATACATACAGCCTCCCAGATTTATTTTCCGCCCATCCCTCACATTACTCCTTCACTGTTGCAGTTAGTAAAACCATTTTAACTCTCGTGGGGCTGTGAGTCTCAAATCTAGTTGTTTAGAAGGGATGGTAAATTTACACATATCATATGTACACCCAAAAAAGTGACTCATTACCCTTGGAAGATGTTGGAGTGGAGTATGCACATCTCTGCGGGTACTCCTCCTTCGTCTTGTATGTATTGAGAGAGCCTTGAGAATCTTGCTCTGTCAAAAGCACACAGAGGTGTGTCAAGTGAATATTCAAAATATGCCAGTTTCTCTCTAGATATAATTGGCAAAACTCAAATGTGTGTTGACATAGACTAGATTGGTTGACTGTGTTTTTATTTGTTTGTCCAGTAGTGTCATTCTGTTGCTGTTCTTGCCCCGCTTTTTTGCCTCATTGTTAGACCTGGCTTTTACAGCCGGTTTATCCCCAGACTTTTTGCTTTTTGGCCTCATGTTTTGGACCCTTTTTTTGTTGGTTTTATGACTCTGGGCACTTTGCGACTGCTGATCAGTGCTTAAGTGCATATGCTCTCCATGTAAATTATGATGGACTGGTGATTCCAGATTGGCATATTTGATTTACTGGTAAGTCCCTAGTACAGTGCACTGTGTGTGCTCAGGGCTTGTAAATCAAATACTGCTAGTGGGGCTGCAGCACTAATTGTGACACCCACATGAGCAGCCTGTAAATGTAACTCAGACCTGCCAAGGCAGTGTCTGTGTGCAGTTTGGTACTGCTATGTCGACCTGGCAAGTGCACCCACTTGCCAGGCCCTAACCTTCCCTTTTCTCGCATGTGAGTCACCCTTAAGGTAGGCCCCAGGTACCCCTGTGGGCAGGGTGCAGTGTATGTGAAAGGTAGGACATGCCCTGATGTGTGTGGCATGTCCTGATAGTGAAATACTGCCAATTTCGTTTTTCATTATTGAAAGGCTATCTGTCCCATAGGATAGAATGGGAGTTTATTTATAACATCTTATAAATATAACTTCCCATTGGGACAAGATAGAAAGATGGAGCTTAGTATGCCTGAACTCAGAATATAAAAATGCATCTTTTAGTAAAGATGATTTTTATATTGTGTGTTTGAAAATACCACTTTTAGAAAGTGGGTATTTTCTTTCTTAGCCATCCTGTGTGCCTCTGCTGGTTTGTGGATTGACTGTCTGGCTTTTAAATGACAGGGCCTGGGGAGGTGCATTCTCTCAGACAGCCATCGGGGGGTTGATGTGTGTCCTGCCTTTCCTGAATGAGTCAGGGCTGGGCTGAACAGGCCCGATCTGCATTTAGAGTGGTGGGGGAGATTTTCCTTGCACCTGAATAGGCCCTGTCTGCCTTACACAATGCTGTCTCCACCTCCTGCCGGGCAGCTGCACCAGAGAGGACAGAACTGGTTTTGGCTGGGCAAAGAGCGTTTCTGCCACCAGAGAACAAAGGCATTTGCGCTATAAAAAGTGGGGCCCAGACCCCTGAACTTTAGATTACTGCTGAACTAAGGAACCTGCCAGGAAGAAGAACCGGGAAAGCTGGAGGAGGGGTACTGCCCCTGTGCTGTGTGCTGTTGGGGTTGGCCTGCAGCGGTTGCTTCTGTCTTGGGCAGGGAAAGGACTAGACTGTGCTTTCATCATCCTGCAGTTAGAGTTTTCTCCAAGGGCTTGAAGTAGTGCTTGCCTATTGTTGGAAGCTCAGGGATAGAAAAGACTTCAGAGATCACTTCTAGGAATCAAGAGGAACCTTTGCCAAGGAGAAGAGCTGGAGAAACTGAGGAGGAATACTGCCCCTGTTCTGTTTGCTGTCTGGGGTTGGCCTGCCGTGGCTACTTTCTGCCAAGGAAAGGAGAAGGACTTTGCTGTGTGCTGTGTCCCCTGCTTGAGGAAGATCTCCAAGGGCTTGAAATAGAGATTGCCTCTGTTCTGACGTCTCAGGGAAACAAAGGGGTCGATTACGATGGCGGGCGGACAAAGTCCGCCTGCCATCGCAGCTGCAAAAGGGACCGCCCGCCATAGGTGCGGCGGTCCCGCCATACGAATTGCGATGCGCCCGCCACACTGGCGGGCGGATCCCGTATATTTTACAATGCGGTGGCGGTGCTGCAAGCAGCACCCGCCGCACTCTAAAATATACATGTCGTGCTTTTACATGCACAACGTGACAGGCACCACGCGGTGCCTGCCACATTGTACATGCAAATGCAGTGGGGTACCATAGGTACCCCCCATGTGCACCTCCCACCCCCCCAACTATATGGCGGCCCGCTACGGGCCCCCAACAGCAGGAACCGCCAGACTTTCCATGGCGGCAATGCAGCCATGGAAAGGCTGCTCTCACCCTGCATCGTAATATGGATGGCGGTGTCTTCCAGACACCGCCACCATATTCAACACGTTTTCCGCCGGTCGACTCGTTGACCGGCGGAAAAGCGGCGGACGGTCTTTCCGTCCGCCGCGGACCCCCCAGGCATCCTGATATGGCGGGGGTCTTTGCTGTCTGGATGGCGGGCGGATCGCCACCGCCGGCCCGGCGGGGGTGATCCGCCCGCCATCGTAATCGGCCCCAAAGTTCACCCCCAGGGATCACTGACAGAATATCGACAACACTAATATCGACCTACAGAAATATCGGAACATAAATATCTTTGTCAAAAATATCGACCTCCTATCTTCATAATGGTAAGTACAAAAATATCGAAAAAATATAGTTGTTGAAAATATCGAAGTACAAAATATCGTTTTTTTTATATGTATTATAAATAATGTAAAATAAATTAAATAATACATTTTACTTTAAAAAAATTTAGATTTATTTGTAAATTTTAACAATTATAAGTAATAAATGTAATTAAAAAATAAATTAAACATACATATATAAAATGTAATATATATATTTACTTAAAAATAATTAATAAATTATAATTTTAATTAATTATAAAATGTTAGAAATATATTAAAAAACAAAGATAAATATATATATACATACACCTGTAACATAAAAATAAAAAAATAAAATTATAATATAAATTAAAATATTAAAATATGTAATATTTTTCAAACCTACATTTTACACTACATTTAGTGCAACAGTAGGGAAAGTTTTGGATAGCGGAGGGTAAAAATTACTATTCCCACTCCAGCGAGTGCAACAGTAGTGAAAGTGTTGGATAGCGGGGGGAATAATTTACTATTCCCACTCCAGCAATTGCAACAGTAGGGAAAGTGTTGGATAGCGGAGGGGAATAATTTACTATTCCCACTCCATGAGTGCAACAGTAGGGAAAGTGTTGGATAGCGGAGGGTAAAAAATTACTATTCCCACTCCAGCGATGGCAACAGTAGGGAAAGTGTTGGATAGCGGAGGGGAATAATTTACTATTCCCACTCCAGCGAGTGCAACTGTAGGGAAAGTGTTGGATAGCGGAGGGGAATAATTTACTATTCCCACTCCAGCGAGTGCAACAGTAGGGAAAGTGTTGGATAGCGGAGGGGAATAATTTACTATTCCCACTCCAGCGAGTGCAACAGTAGGGAAAGTATTGGATAGCGGAGGGGAATAATTTACTATTCCCACTCCAGAAAGTGCAACAGTAGGGAAAATGTTGGATAGCATAGGGGTAAAAATTACTATTCCCACTCCAGTGAGTGCAACAGTAGGGAAAGTGTTGGATAGCGGAGGGAAATAATTTATTATTCCCACTCCAGCAAGTGCAACAGTAGGGAAAGTGTTGGATAGCGAAGTGATAAAAATTACTATTCCCACTCCAGCGAGTGCAACAGTAGGGAAAGTGTTGGATAGCGGAGGGGTAAAAATTACTATTACCACTCCAGCAAGTGCAACAGTAGGGAAAGTGTTGGATAGTGGAGGGGAATAATTTACTATTCCCACTCCAATGAGTGCAATAGTAGGGAAAGTGTTGGATAGCAAAGGGCATAAAATTACTATTCCCACTCCAGGGAGTGCAACAGTAGGAAAAGTGTTGCATAGCGGAGGGGTACAAATTACTATTCCCACCCCAATGAGTGCAACAGTAGAGAAAGTGTTGGATAGCGGAGGGTATTAATTTACTATTCCCACTCCAATGAGTGCAACAGTAGGGAAAGCGTTGGATAGCGGAGGGGAGAAAATTACTATTCCCAATCCTGCAAGTGCAACAGTAGGGAAAGTGTTGTATAGCGGAGGGGTAAAAATTGCTATTCCCTCTCCAGCAAGTGCAACAGTAGGGAAATATTGGATAGCGTAGGGGTATAAATTACTATTCCCACTCCTGCGAATGCAACAGTAGGGAAAGTGTTGGATAGCGGAGGGGTAAAAATTACTATTCCCACAGAACAAAATTCAAATTTAAAAACAAACAAAATTTCAACTACAATACAAAGTATAATAAAAAATAAAAAAACGAAACATATATAAAAATATAAAAATTAACAAAACATATAAAAATATTTTAATGTAGCATAAATCTAAAATTGACATAAAAATATTAATTTTTTTAATTTAACAAACAATTTACAAACAAATAAATATTTTGTAATAGAAATTAATCTTAATCAAAAATTTGAAATTACATAAATGTAATATTTATTTTCCTACCCTATAACACCACACAATTTACAAAACACATCTAAATTAAACAAAAAAGTGTACCTCCATAATTAACACAATTAATTATCAATTTAACAAATATTAATAATTATAAAACACATTTAAAAATGTAAAAATTAATGTACAAACCAAACGTTACAGCTATTGAACCTAAATCCCCAAACAAAATAAAAACAAAACAATTACCAAAAATATTTATCAATTAATAAAGGAATATTAATGATCAAGTAATGATTAATTAATTTTAACTAAATTACTTTCCACCCTCTACCCCAATAAACACCAAAACACACACCTAAAAATATTTACGCAATTCCCATAACTAATTTTACATTAATAAATTAATATCAATTAACAACAAATCATTAATTTTAGAAAAAATTACTTCACACCATTTACCACTATAAACCCCACAACTCACGCATCAAAATTATTACACAATTGACATATTTCAATTTTAATGAATTAATTAGCATTAATTAACAAATTATTAATTAATTATAAATAAATTACCTCCCTCCATAGTCCCCTATAAATGCCACCACCAATTTCGTAAAACATTACACAATTAACATAATTAATTAACAATTAATTAATTAATTAATAACAATTAACAAGCAAAATATAAATAATTATTAATAAATTAATTCACACAATTAACACTATAAAATAAAATTAATTAAATATTATATTAAAAATATTAATAAATGTATTACAATTAAATTACTTCCCACCCTACTCTCCTATCAATCCACAACCCGCTCCTAAAAAAATAACACAATTAACATAATTACCAATTAATTAATAATTAACAACCAATTTATAAATAATTAATAATAAATTAATTCCCACAATTAACAATATAAAATAAATAAATATTAATTAATAAAAAATATGAATAAATTAATTATAATGAAATTACTTCCCACCCTACTCCCCTATCAACCCACAACCCGCTCCAAAAAAATGACACAATTAACATAATTACTAATTAATTAATAATAATTAACAACCAATTAATAAATAATTAATAATAAATTAATTCCCACAATTAACAATATAAAATATAAAATAAATAAATATTAATTAATAAAAAAAATATTAATAAATTAATTATAATTAAATTACTTCCCACCCTATTCCCCTATAAACCCACAACCCGCTACAGAACTAAAACGCAAAATTTAATTAAAATAAAATTAATAACTTCGAAAAATTTAACACATATATTAAAAAACAAACGCAATACTTAGGGGCCGATTCCGATTCGGGCCGGAAATCTCTCCGACCGAGCCGGACCCGGAGAGATTTCCGACCGAATCGGACCCATGCAGCCCGACCGAACGAGTACGATGCGCACGTATGCCATCGGACTCGATTCGGTCGGACTCCCATTGAAGTCAATGGGAGCCTGCCGTACAACGCGTACGCGGGCTCCCATTGACTCAATGGGTGCGAGGCGGACAAGGGCGCCCCTACAGTGTGTACGCGGTGAAGCGACTCGCGCCGTACACGCACAGGTAGGGGGACCCATGGGTCCCCCTGTGTGCGACTCGCGCGGCTACGCGTACAGGGGTCCGACACGGACCCCCAAAGTACGGCTCCGACTGCTCTTTGGAGCCGGAGTGCGTGGCTCGGTCGGACTGCTCGCGGCGCGCATCGTACTTACCCGGCCGGGGAACGTCTCCATTGCGCGGTGCGAGTCGAGTCCGAGCGAGTCGGTCGGTGCGATTAGACCCGGGAACGAGTCGGTCGGAGCGGTCGGGACGCCCGGACGAGTCGGTCGGCGATTTCGCATCGTACTCGCTCGCCCGGACGCGCGTATGAATCGGTCGGGAAATAGGGATCCGAATCGGATCCGGTAAAGCCGAATCCGATTCGGAGCCCTACCGGCCGAGATCGGAATCGGCCCCTTAGACAAAAAAATAGAGCACATACATTTAAAATGCATACTAAAATACATAACACTAACTAAAAAAACTATTTTTTACAACTATATTTTTGCAAACGATATTAATGACTTCGATATTTTAGAAAACGATATTTCTTACCTGAAACTCGATATTCTTGACCACGATATTCTTGCAGTAGATATTTATGTATCTCGATATTTTGCACTCGATATTAGTGCAAGTCGACATTTCCTACTCGATATTCTGACTCTTTACCCACTCCCAGTCCCCCCTGAACTCATTTGCTGGGAGTGCTGACCTGCTGAGATGTGCCTGCAAGTGCTCTGGACCTCTGGAGGTTGTTTTGGGACTGGAAACTGCAAAAACTGTGAAAATCCATGCATTGCCTGTTTCTGACGCATCGCAGCGGTGCGAGAAGAATTTTCCGATGCATCGCCGAAGAATCGACGCAGCACCTGCTCACGGCTTAAGTGTCTGCCGTGCGACGAATCCTGTGTACCGATCTCCGATGTCCCAGATCACCGCACCGATTCTGATGCAGGCCATGTTGGAGAAGAACCGACACATTGAGGGGACGCGACGGAACTCATCGCAGCGCATCCCGGGTCTTCACGTATTGCATTGTACCAAATCATCACACATTGCATCGAAGCGTCGTCTGTCGCATCGTTGGGGGATGCAGTAAGAAACCGACGCATCACCTCCCCACGCAGTAAGAAACCGACGCATCACCTCCTCTCCGGTAAGGAACCAACGCATCACCTCCACCGGAGCAAGGAACCGACGCATCACCTTCCCTGAGTGTAAGGAACCAACGCATCACCTTCCCTGCGACCCTTTTTGCTTGCATTTTTCGACGCATCCAAGGTACTTTGTGTAAAAGTGTCGCATCCAACATTTTCTTGGAACAGAACTGTTTATACCTTTTAAGAATCATATTTTAGCACTGTATTGTGAATTTTTGTCTTGGTTTAGTTTAGATAAAGATTACTTATTTTTCTAAACTGGTGTGGTGTCCATTTGTAGTGTTTTCACTGTATTACTGTATGTGTTCACAAATGCTTTACACACTTCCTCTGAGATAAGCATGTCTGCTCGTGCCAAGCTACCAAGGGGGTGAGCAGGTTTTTTTTAGAGGTGTATCCCCCTTACCCTGACTAGGAAGAAGGGTCCCTACTTGGACAAAGGAGCAAACCATTCCAACTAGAGACCCCGATTTCTAACACTCATGCACCATTCCTAGGGTGTACACTCTTTTTATATGTTGGTCACTCTGTTGTTACGCTTGGGCACTAAATTGTTAATTTAGGTGCAATTCCTCCTTAATTGTAGGAGGTGACCTACTGGGAGATTGCCCTCAGATGGAAACTGTTGTATAGGATGAGCGAGTCCCTATTGATGGGTTTTCAGTACACTTGTGTCGCCAGTTTGCTATGTTTTGGATATAGAAGTAGGTCTAGAAAAGGGAGTTTGGTCTTACTCTTGTGGCAAGTAAACTTCAAGTGAGCTTTAAAGGAATTGACCCACTGTATGTATTCAGGAATGGACTCTTCTTCCCCTTCCCAGATAATTAGGATGTCAGACAATCTGTTGTTGGTGAAATGGATTAGTTTTCGGCTATATGTTATCAATCTCGAACTGGTGGATGTACAAGTTAGCATTGCTGGGGATAAAGGTACTTCCCATTGAAGTTCCCATGATTTGTAAGTAAAGGTTATCTTCAAATTGGAAGAAATTTTCGTTCATGGCCAGGGATGCACAATTGATTATGAAGTTAGTAGGAGCTATTGATGTGGAAGGCAGTTTTAATCTCTTCTCTTCTGATTATCTCCCATCGGAACAACTTTTCATACTTCACCCACATCAATTTTCCAGTGGACTATACATCCTAATTACATCTCCTGAAGCACTCCCCTCTGAGAAGGGTTGTAGCTCAAGCCAGAATCCTGCTGTTTGCCAATGCGAAGAGGAGCCCAGTGATGAAGCAGAGCACCATTGGGGGGATGAGGACTTTCGTAATTAAAGAATGATTTAATTCACAGTTGCTGGACATGTATCCTCTCTGTACACTACAGCCTGGAGTATTCATTCTTATGTGTAGTGCTTAAGTGCGACACAACCTACCTAACCCCCTGCATGTGCAAAGTGCATATTTTATACATTATGCACACTCAGGATTAAGAAAGTGGACCTATGTAACCAGTGAACTTAAATACCAAGCATATGCTGGTGTCTACCAAATGAAACTCCGGTTTGTGATGGAAATCTCATAACATTTTGGAATGTATTCTCTGGTCTATTCAAAGAGTTACTGTTCAACTTTAATGATTGATTGTGTGCTAATGAAATGCTGAATAATGATAAAGTATGAAATACATGTGATAGTGTCCTGATTACAAGTGAATTCTGGGTGAAATTTGTGTTAACACCTAGTATTTCCACACATAGTTCCTCCTATTACAAGTTAAACTCCATGGAATGGGGAATAACTGTGGCCACGAGAAATAATAAGGCAGAATTCTGCATGGACCTGTCAACAGGATGGGTTTTAAGACACACATTTACCACCTGCTCTGCACATGAGGTTCATGTGTACTAGGAGAACTGTGCGGAGTGTGTGGTAAAGGGAAAAAGGTGGGAAGAGTGAGAGAGGAAAGAGAAGAACGTTATCTGACAGGTGGGAGCATGTTATGTCATGCCTTGGCAAAGGGGTCTGCCGGTGGTTGGTGTAGTGACCTGGGGAAGGGCACTAGTACCCTGCCATGGACAGAGGGGACAGGAGGGAACCGGACACCACATCCGGTCAGGGGTGTGGGGAGGACAGTAGCGACAGGAAGAGGAACAGAGGTGGAGTGTGCACAGCCAGCTCGTAGACGAGAGTAATAAAGCAATCTAACCCTTACCGGTGTCCTGTGCGTTTGTGGGTCCGGGGACGCGACAACTGGCGACGAGGCGGGATCCTCATCTGGCGACCACCACTGCATGAGGGACCGACGACGTGTGCAGGAGAAGCTGAATGACGGAGCCAGGAGCCCACCCTGGTCCGCGCCGTACCGACGACGTGTGCAGGAGAAGCTGAACGACGGAGCCAGGAGCCCACCCTGGTCCGCGCCGTGGAAATACATCCGACCGCCAGAAAAGCGGTGAGAAACTGAAGTGCCCTGCAAGAGATCGTGCCTGCAGCCCAAATAGCAGAGAGACGCGCTAAGTTCAAAGGAACTATCGCGAGAGCAGGGCGGCCATCTTTGAAACAGGCAGGTTGGACCAATCAGGAGCGAGGAACAAGGGGCGGCCATTTTGGAAGGTCAGGCAAAGCTCAGAAGACAGAAACATCGTGAGACTACGGCGGCCATTTTGAAGTCAGGCAAAACAGGCCAATAGGAGCAAAGAACAGCGCAACGGCCATTTTGGAGTCAGGCGGCAACTGAAACCAATAGAAAAAGGCAGAAAAAGAAGAAAACAGACAAAAGAAAAGGAAAAACTGTGAAATAAAAGCAGAACACAGTGGAACCAAAAGGGAAATAAAGAAATAAAGAAAAAAAAAAAAAAAGGACAAGGGAGAAAATGAGCGACAATGAGGAGAAGAAGAGCACGCAAGCAATTTTCCGCAGGCCTCTACCATTTAGCTTATCGGAGCCGCAAGCAGGCATCAGGTGGGAAAGGTAGATCAGAAAATTTGAGCGCTACATGAGCGCCACGGACGTCCCGGACAACAAACAACTGCACCTACTTCTAAATCTCGCAGGGGACGAAATAGAAGATCTACTGTTAACTTTCCCCGATGATCAAACAGCCAATTACAAGGGAGTGATAAAGTGTCTCACACAGAAATTTGACCCTCAACGAAATGTCGATTTTGAGAGGTACACGTTTAACACTGCATGCCAGCAAGGGGAAGAGAGCTTAGATGATTTCGCGACGAGACTGAGGAAACTGGTCGCGTATTGCGAATTTGACAAATTCGACAATGAGCAAGCAATAAGATTGCGTATCATCGAAGGTTGTCAATCAGTGGAATTCCGAACACGCATCCTGAAGGAACCAACGACGCTGGAAAAGATACTGACAATGGCTCGCACGGAGGCACGGGCCACAGCGCAGGCCAAACAGATGGAGACGGGAAAGGAGAAGAGAGTGGCGTCAGTATATCGCGTCACTGGGAATTTCAAAAAGAAAGAGTTCCAGGCGCCAGTCCCAACAAAGAAGGGCGACCAAACATGCTACCGATGTGGCCTCGAGTTCCCACATGTTGGTGCCTGCCCAGCAATGGGCCAGAAGTGCAGGAAGTGTAATAGGGACAATTATTTTTCAAGCACATGCATGACCAGACAATTCAGAAGCGAGAGAGGCAGAACAATGAGACCACGGATGACCAGCAACAGTTTGCACGATACATGGAAACGGCAAATCGCAGTTCCTCTGACGAGTCCGAAGAGACGGCAGCACCTGTGAGAGTAGAGAGACTCTATCTAATGTCAGATGCACCCAAGGAGGAGAAAACAACAGAGCACATTCATCTCGTGGAGAAACAGCAAATAAAGAAAACCGCCACTGTCAACATTGATGTGGGGAACCACCAAGCAAAGTTCGTGCTTGACAGCGGAGCAACATGCAATATCATGTGCAGCTCGGAATACGAGAAAATGAATGCGAAACCATAACTGTCACCGTCGACCGTGGATGTGTTCACGTGGGGCTCCAGAAGACCAGTAGAAAACATGGGAAAATTCATGGAAACTCTAACATACAAAGGCAAGTCTTACCAAGAAGAAGTACACGTGCTCAAGGGTGATATCCCAGCACCATGCCTGCTAAGCAACGTGACGGCACAGGTGATGGGGCTACTAGCAATGACATACCACATGTCAGAAACGGAGAACATTCTACAAGAATACCCAGCCATACTGAAGGGTCTCGGCAAGCTAAAAGGAAAACAGATAACATTACATATCAATGAGTCAATTAAGCCGGTGGCCCAACATCATAGACGAGTACCGATCCACCTACAACCACAAGTCGAGGAAGAGATAACTAGCTTACTGGCACAAGACATCATTGAACATGCTGAAGGGCCAACGCCGTGGGTATCCCCGATTGTGGCAGTTCCAAAGAAGGACACCTCAAAGATCCGCATCTGTGTAGACATAAGGATCCCAAACACCGCAATCGCAAGGGAACGTCACCCAGGGCCACACCTCAACGACATGATCAGCTGTCTCACTGGGGCCTGCCGATTCTCGAAGCTGGACCTGTACAAAGGGTACCATCAATTAGAGCTGGATCACCAGTCCCGGTACATCACGACATTCTCCACACACCTGGGCCTGTTCAGATACAAGCGACTGAGCTTCGGAATATCATCGGCAGCAGAGATATTCCAGGAGACAATAAGGCAGGTGATAAGGCCGGTACAGCACAGCCTCAACTATAGTGATGACATTTTGGTATTTGGCAAAACAGACAAAGAACATGATACCGCTCTGCGTCAAGTGTGTTCACAGCTGGAGCAAGCGGGCCTGACGCTGAATGGAGACAAATGCGAGCTGGGGAGAGGGGAATTGGTGTTCTTCGGACACATCTTCTCCAAGCACGGGATGAGGCCAGACCCCAGCAAAGTAGAAACGCTGAAGAACGCAAACCCTCCAACGGATGTTGCAGAAGTGAGATTGTTTCTAGGACTTGCCAGTTACTGTGCTCGATACATACAGGATTTTGCCACGGTGAGCACACCACTAAGAGAACTGACCAGACAAGGGCAGAAGTTCATCTGGTCCCAGGAATGCGACAAGGCATTCAAGGACATCAGAAAAGCGGTGATGACTGTGGAACATCTCGCTTACTTTGACCCGCACCTGTGCACTGAACTGACTGTAGATGCTAGCCCGGTAGGACTAGGGGCAATACTAGCGCAACACCTGCCAGGGAGAGACTCACCACGAAAAATCGTCGCATATGCCAGCAAAAGCTTAACAGACATTGAGAAGGCATACTCGCAACCAGAAAAGGAAAGCCTAGCAGTGGTCTGGGCGTGTGAACACTACCACATGTTCATCTACGGGAAGCCATTCACCATCATAACTGACCACCAGGCACTGGTAACGATCTATGGCAGCCCGGCCGCCAAAATGCCACCCAGGATCGAGCGCTGGGGCATAAGGCTGATGGACTACAATTTCACGATTGTACACAAGCCAGGAAGGAACACAACCCGGCAGACTACATGTCGAGACACCCGCTGCCGCAGGCACAGACTATGACATCCATGGCAGAAGAGTACCTAAATTTCATACTAAAGCAAAACACACCGGCACCTATAACACTAGCGGAGCTAGCAAAGGAGACTAAGGACGATGCAACGCTGCAGCTGGCCATGGAGACAATGAGAATGCAGAGATGGAAGCACGTCAACAATAACTGCACATGGGGAGAAGGAGTATGCAAGGAAGAAGTATTGGCTCTAAAGAAGATACATGAAGAGCTGTCTGAGACAGACACAGGAATAATGATGCGAGGGACCAGAATAGTGATCCCGAATTCACTCAGGCGGCAACTGGTCAATCTGGCTCATGAATCACACAGAGGCATGGTAGCAACGAAGAAACTGCTAAGAGAGAAAGTATGGTTCCCTGGCCTGGACCGCATGGTGGAAAACACCATCATGACATGTCACCTCTGTCAGGTGACGGGCTCACCAGCCAAGCATGAACCACTACAGATGTCCGAACTGCCAAGAGCGGTGTGGACAACACTAGCAGCTGATTTCTTTGGGCCGCTGGACACAGGCCATTATCTCTTGGTAGTCATGGATGAGTACTCGCGATTTCCTATAGTGCGACAGGTGTCATCAACATCAGCAACAGCAACCCTACCAATATTGGATGACATTTTTGCAGCCTGGGGCTCACCAGAAACACTGAAAACAGACAATGGTCCTCCGTTCTCAGGAGAAGAGTTCCGCAGATTCATGGTCTACCTAGGAGTAAACCACAGAAAGATAACTCCGCTGTGGCCGCAGGCGAATGGAATGGTAGAGAGGTTCATGGGGAGCATCAAAAAGGTAGTTCAAAGAGCGAAGCTGGCGCAGATATCGCTCGGCCAAGCTCTGTGTCAAATGCTACGAGACTACAGGAACACGCCACATAGCACCACAGGAAGATGCCCGGCGGAGCTAGTACTGGGAAGGACATGCAGGACGAGACTACCGCAAGTAGAAGCCATCATGGCACCAGAAAACAGCAGCATTGCAGCTAAGGACAGAGAGGCGAAAGGGAAGATGAAAGACTACGCAGATGCCAGGCGACACGCCATCCCGTCACACCTGAAGGAAGGGGACACAGTGATAGTGCGTCAACGACAGCAGAGGAAATCTGACAGCATGTTCTCCAAAGACCCGCTGACAGTAACGAAAGTGAAGGGCCCAATGATCACGGCGGAGTCAGAACACCAGAGGATCACACGGAATATCTCACACTTCAAAGGGCTGAAGGAGAAACATGAAGAGGACCAAGATGAGGAAACAGCAGAACAAAAAGGGTCGGAAAGCAACGGACAGGAGCAAGGACCAGTGGAAGAACAACAAATGGAGACCGGCTCAAGAAGAGCATGCAGGAGGCCCAAAAGACTAATAGAGGAAATGTAACGGGCGAAAGCACACCGGCACGTCAGCTGACAGGCTTGCATCTATGACCATCTACCGATCGATGGGTTGACGTGCTCGTCATTTCTTTGTGACCAAAGGGGGAGATGTAGTGACCTGGGGAAGGGCACTAGGACCCTGCCATGGACAGAGGGGTCAGGAGGGAACCGGACACCACATCCGGTCAGGGGTGTGGGGAGGACAGTAGCGACAGGAAGGGGAACAGAGGCGGAGTGTGCACAGCCAGCTCGTAGACGAGAGTAATAAAGCAATCTGACCCTTACCGGTGTCCTGTGCGTTTGTGGGTCCGGGGACGCGACAGTTGGTGACAGGAACAGTTGTAATTTTACCATCTGGATAGTCCTACCTGTAAAACTGGATCTGGTGATCCCACACATGGGATGTTTGCATGCGGAAACATCAGCCACTTATAATTGTACCGAGTGCATTTCAACCTGGGAATTCTGCTCTGCACAACTCATGATCAGAGCCTAAGTCTGAATAATAAGGCAATATATATGAATAACCAAAACAATTGTAAATGATGCACATGCATAAGCGCATCTTATTCATTTTGAGCATAACTTTGTGAATTAGATCTTTAAACTCTTTTTCCTGTAGAAAAGTGATGTTATGTTTAAAGTGGAACAGGAGAACTTTTGAGATCTTAAATCAAATGTCTACAAATACTATTCAGAAACAAAGAAAATTGAGGTAATGGAAACTTATGGCCTAATTTAAAGTTTGGCGGACAGACACTCTCTCACAAACGGATATCCAAACTGAAATAGGGCATATGGGAAATTCATCACATTCTCCAAACTTTAGATCAGGTGCCGAATGAAAAAAATGACTAGACTTGCAGAAGCTACATAGTACCTGCAGAAAGAAATGAACGCATTTAATGTGTTTACCAGCTAACAGATGCTGTACAAAGGAAAAATCATAGCTTTTCTAGACTTCAACAGCCCAGTTCATAAAAATTATGGGGCAGATTTACAAGCCCCTTGCGCCACTTTTGCGTCATTTTTAACATGGGAAAAGTGACGCAAAAGTGGCGCAAGGGGCTTGTAAATAAGCCCCTCAGCTTTTAGTTACTCTTGCAGTACCCCAGGCTTACTGGAATTACAAAAGTAAGCCAGGAGTACTCCTGTCTTGCTCATAAAATTCAGGAAGAAGCCAGGAGTACAAGAGTAAGACACACCTACTCATGGCAAATGTTTTGTGAATAGGACTTAAAATTGCAGATCTATTCACAAAAAAAACACAATTAATTAAAAGGGGGTTTATGATCTGGCACAAACACTCCAAAACACTGAAATTCACCAGTTATGCTTAGCAACGCACCCAACACATACAATAACTCATGCCAGCCATCAAGTTATAGCTTGGTAGCTCTTTTTTAGTTTCTGCACGGTTAGCTCTTTTTAACATGGCAGATAGCACGATTTCTGGTGTGTGTTGTGTTTATTGCGAACCATAATTGTCGAATTGCAGTGTTTTTGGGTGTTTGAGCCAGAACCATATCTTACTTTGTTACTGTGATTTTTTTGTTTGTTTTGAAATTCATATTTTTTTTATCAAGTACTTAATTACCAATTCCCACTGAGCACCGCAGAGGGGATTGCTGCATTCCTGGCTTGCGGCCAGATAATGCACCCCATGCACAGCAGGCGGCAATCACCTACCTTGCGCCCACAGTACTGTGGACGGCCATCCCGCTGTGCTAAGTATAGTGGGGGGTTGGTCACATATCCTGCACCCAACCCACTGTGGACCACCACCAGCTGCTGCTACACATGGTTTTCTGTGTTTTTTTGTTGCTTTTTTTGTTTTAAAATTTTTATTTTTGGTGAAAACTTGCAATGCACTGAACTTGCAATTTTAATGAAAATCACAAGTTGCAGACAAAATGGTGCCTTTTTCTCTCACAAAATGCCGGTCACTAACTTCATTTTTTTTCCCCTGCATGGATCTTCACCACAATTGGCATGCAATAGCTTGGCTGACTACGCTGAGGGATCTGTGCAACTGGTCAAAAGTTATCGCCAAATCAAAAAATGCCTTTTCAATAGAAAGTGAGTCAAAACCATAACTAAAGAGTGGCAACCGCCTTCGTGTTATAAGAATGAACAAAAATAAAATTGTTGCATCACTCTGACCTTTTCTGTATACGTAAAATGAAAACACTCAGAAGTGAAGTGAGTAATCGTACCACAACCTGGAAGAGAAACGTCAAACGGATGTACAGTCACTGCAAGCATCTGTATGTGCTTTAGCCTTCTTAACCAATGGAGCAATGGTAAGGGGGAAAAGTTTATAATGTGTTTTGATCATTGTGCCTTCATGATTTAATCAACAATTAGCTTATTAAATAGTAAAACATGTATAAACTTTTCAACAGGTGGTGTTATGTTAGATCTATTGGCAGTACCTCTCATCAACAGTAGGACACATTGCAATTATTTTGTGCTATAAATCTCCAATTCCAGATACATTTCAATGTTAATTTCAGCTCAGATTATCAGCATTGGGCACCCTCAGTCAAGCAAGTTGCTCTATTTCATTTGGATAGCAAATGTCTCCTTGAAATCAGCTGATGCTGCACCATTTTTAAGTCATGAATCAGCCAACTTTTACTGTCTTTTGTCCTGACCTACTGTGCCCAATAAACATAGAGTGGGCTTTGGGTCAGACCCTTAGCTCATGATTGGATAGCTTTGTTGCCTATAGCAGTTGTCTCCTCTTGATTCGAGGACTTTCCTCTCTATTCCCGTCTGTTCTACTCCTCCATTGCTCTCTCACCTTTTCACGCTCCGTCCACCGCTCCTCTCCCACTTAATTAAAAAAATATGTTTTTTTGTTCTCGCAGCACTATCGGTGGATATCCATCTTAAAATTATTATTTACCCATTATTTGAACAAACCCATTCAAAGAAGGCCACCACATATGCCTGCACATCCATCATTCAAATGATTTGTTAAAATATCACAAATTGAAAGATAGTCATCTTGTTTCACTTTCATCCATGGGGGAATCTTTGAATTCATTATTAATATTTGAACAAGTTCATTTGAAGGTGGCCGCCATGGAAGCATGCGTCCTAGGTGGCTATCTAACAAATTAGGTATTTACAAAGCCAGCTGGTATCACTTCAAACACCAATCTGCTTTACCAGTGCTTGTTCTTTCTAGTTCTTGTTAGCAGGCTGCAGGTCCTCAGAAACCAAGTGCTTCAAGAGCCACATCACATTTGTGCCTCTGAGACTTATTGTGCTCAAGTTTGTTTTCTATCTAAATCGCACCTTGTCTGGGCTTACTAATGTTTGTCAACATACTACCTATTTTCACAAAACTTCACGAGTGTTCAAAGACATTCTTGATAAGTAGTGTAGCACACCAGTTTGCTAGTCCTTGCCAGACATCCATTGAAGGCAGAAGGCTTCATCAATGTGTAGATGTGTCAAAAGAGCACCTGGAAACTGTATTAACCAAAGAGTGAACAGTTGAGAGGAGTATTTTATTTCCCTCTAGCACCTTTAAATTCCTGGAATGCAGCCTCTTACCTTCCATATGCCTCTAGCCCTTTATAGAACTCTGATCCTGGCTGGCAGCCCCATAACACCCTGCATGTGCAGACTACTACAAATTATGTGATTGATTGACTACTCTAGTACGACTTGTGTGGCTCCTATCGATCTTGTCTCCTGATGGCATTATCCCAGCTCTTCCCACCCAATCAATTTCCAGCTTCTTGGAATGTTCACATTCTCTCCTGCACTGCTTACCTCAGAGAGTCACAAGAGCTTGAACATCCAAGCCAGTTCCACAGCTGTCTCTGAGCATATGGGTGTTTACTTAGCTAGTATAGGCCCTCCCCCTCATTCCTTATGAAACACTAGACTGCTGCAGTGGGACATGTTCCTAATCCATATAACAAATTAGCAAATATTGCTAAACCCTGAGGAACCACATTTCCCATTGTTCATATTTGTAATCCCAGTAAATATTTTAGAATGATAGCTTCAGCCATCTGATCATGAATAGAACATATACAGGCCTAATTCTGCGATCATTTCTCTAGTATAATAGATTCCTGATACAGAATGGAACCTAGAGAAAGAGGATTAAACATTTAGGCCTCATTAAGAGTGGCCTCCCAATTCCAGTGAGGATGATACCTGATGCTACTGGCCCAATCAGAATTATGAGATCTGCAGGAATAGTGAGCCTCTTTGTTGTGACCCAGAGAGTTTGACTGCTGAAAGCAGCCAGAATCTTTGGATGGAATGGCTGAAAAAATGAGCTAGCTGAATATTACATATGTAGGGAATTAGACTAATAAATCAGGGATGTGTGATGAATACGAACAGTTTTTAGGGTGTGCCTAAGCTTCACCTTTATTGCTCTTGTAGTTGCTGAAATGTTTAGTATAATGATTATAATTCGTGTTCATATGATTTATGCAACAATACCATATACAGAATTATAATAATTATAACACACCGTTATTTGTGAGTGTAATTAGTCTAGGGATTCAGATGCAGCTCTTTGGTGTCACCTGCAGATGTAAGGGTTTCTCTGGCTGTTTTGTCAAACTCCTGCCCCCGCTATTTCCTGTGTGCATAATGCCGGCGGAAGGGTGAGAGGCGCCTACCAATATTCCTCTCCTCTGAAAAGGTTAAGATTTCATTTTGGGCTTCAGCAGGAGTGGACCGTGCAGGTAAGAGCGGTGGGGCCGGGTGGGGGGGGGGGATTCGACAGACGACCTCGAGTGACGATTAAATAAATAATTAATTTTCCCTCATCGCCGTCTGTCGAAACCCCCCACCCACCAGGCCCCACCGTCTCACCGCCCTTACCTGCACGGGCCGCTGCTGGGCTTCAGGTAAGCTGTTGGATGTGGCACCTACAATGATGGGGTAGACCACTCCCCCCCCCCCCTCAACCCCGACTCCGTCCACCTGGAGCAGATTTGCTGGGAGGCCCAAGACAAACAGAAAAAGCTAACTGGAAGTACAGCACCGAAGAAGCCACATATGCCACAGAAGAGAGCACCAGTGACTCTAGCTCCATAAACAGTGAACACATACTGAATGGCCACAAGGTGATGGGCCTAGCTAAAGAGGTAGGCTGCCAAGATTCCTGACTATACAAAAGACAAAATTCTTGCAAATGACATCATGCTTGGAGGATTGGGACTGGAACAAGACTCCAAAGGTGCAGATTAAGAAAAGAACAAGTAGCAACATCTTTACTAACCAAAATAAACCGGAGGATGTGCGAGGGCATACACAGGGCATCACCTCAAACTCTTTCATGCAACATGGAATAAGTTTGAAGCATGCACTGACGAATGGCAAATGTCATGTGCTGTGAATGTGTTGCAATCATGTGGTGTATTTCTCTTGCGTATGGGGGCATGTTAGGTAAGTACTATGGTTTTTTTTTAGAATAGAGAATGGTTAGAGTATAAGATCAATAGGGGGGTACCATCAAAAATTATTTCAGGTATGAGCATTGCTACAATGCCTTAAGCAAAACATTATTCTAACAGGGTGATGTCAGTTTGTTTGTAGAAGAACATGTAGGCTATTATTTTATAACCTCCTGCTTACAAACACCTTCAAATACTTCGAACAGTCCAGGAATAGTTGAGTCTGATCACAATACACCTGCATTACTTAAGCCATGTTCATGCTATTCTCAAACCGACAGAGCAGGCATGACATACAAAGCATTGTGTGAACTTTCACCAAGTCACGTAGGGCACAGCTTATTACAACCATCGACATCTTTATAGCTTTTCCATCTTGAAAATGCATTGCAATTCTCTTTGCACATCTTTGTCAAATCTTTATTAATTATTCCTAAATCCAAAACTTAAATCACTTTTCAATTGATTCCTACATTTATTAAAATTAATTTTATTAAGATTGATATAACCATAACCTTTCTGAGATCGATGTTAAAGGAAGCAACAACAAACTTTTGTTTCTTCATAAAAAAAAACAGCAGATATACATGCAACGGAGTGAAGGCATCAATCTGTGTTGTTTTGATTTTCAGTTCCTCTTAATTCTTCTGTTTCGTTTCCAAAAACATATGACTTTGCTTTGGATTTATAAATGTCTCTTCGCTTATTTGTAGTTGCAATCTAGGTTTCACAATGATGACTCTGAGGTCAAGTGGGCTCCCACAGAGATCAGCCCTCTTAATGTTCCTTTTCAATATTTGCATGGTTCCACTAATCCACATCTTGGAAGCCCATCATATTGCCCACAATGATTTGTAGGTGATAACCAGGTCTATGACAAATGAGAGGAAGGGGTGTCTGTGAACCATCAAGGAGTGGTAAAGCACCTGAAATTGGTCCAACACTAGAGGAAGGTAGATTGTCTCTCATTTAATGGTAATAAAATTCAGATCCTGATCCTGAGGCAAGTGGATTCTTCAGCTTTAAGTTTTACATGGCGGACACTATATGCCCACAAAGGACACCACCCAAAAAAGAGCACATCCTGGAAGTTTTGTTTGACTGTAACATCTTCTTTACACCTCAAGTTTTTTGTGTTTTTTGCAGATTTAGATGGCGCGAACTCGACCCAAAGGTATTGGAGACCTTTACATGTGCACCAGTTACGTTACACAAGGACACATTCAGAATCACAGGATGATGAGTCGACCCCGAGGCCCGAACCTGGTTCCCCAGTTCCAAAAGTCGGCAGCTCTGGCCGTAAGGCCACATCCTCTCCCCTACGTTAACAGATTCACCAAATTGTGGGTACCACCTATGACAACCAACATTTTTTAAACTTACTTGCTAGCCCCTGCAACTCTTGCTCATCCCAGAAAACTCTGCATTTTATGCTCTTCTGTAAATATTGTCTCTCTCCTAGGAAACAACATCTGATACCTCTTTTTAAGCAAGCTAATTTTAAACAGTGTAGGCCTGTTCTGCTATTCAATCTTTAAACACAATCCCTTTATTTTTGATGGTGACATATTTCATACACTGGGGCATATTCTCAAGGAGCCATCGCTGATTTATCGGCACTTTAGCGCTGCAAAAGTGGCGATAGACTTATCGCCCCATTCACAAGCTGGTGCGAACTGCCGACATCGCCAGTTTTCCCGCGATAGCTGCCGCAAAACACATCGCCACGGATGAGAGCGACAACTAACGCTAATGATTTGCAGAGTAGGCGTTCCCATGCAAAAACACAGGAAAACACCACTTCGCGATATTCTCAATGAACAGCCAGATCTGCGATGCCGGACAAAAACAGGCGATAAGGCGCGTTAGCAGCAGATACTTAAAACCTGCTCATTACTGGTCTTAAGTAGGATGAAAACCTGCAGTACAGAGGGAGCCCAGGCCAGAGCCACATCTGAAGACCAACAGATGCCATGGAGCTACTAATCATGCAGCTTGGAGACCCAAGAGGGCCACAACTCCCACCGCCACCACCCCCAGGACCACCCCCACCCCCTTGGACCACCACCGAGGCAGCGCAGAACAAGACAGCGGACCTTCCGAAAATGCATCAGCCTCACAGACTTAACGCCAGAGGATGTCATTGCCCACTACAGGCTCAAAAGGACAAGCATCCTCCGCATCATGACCCACTTTGCCCACAGGCTGACGGTACCAACACAGCGGACAACCAACATCCCTCCGCAGACAAAGCTGCTGGCTGTGCTGCACCTGTTGGCCTCTGGTACCTTCCAACCAACAACTGCCAGAGTCGGAGGAGTCTCACAGCCAGCCCTATCAAAGGCCATCACACCTGTCCTGGATGCCATCATCAGTTTCATACCCCAGCACCTTCACTTCCCCCCACACTGCGCAGGAACAGCTGGAGACCAAGCAAGACTTCTACGCCATAGCCGGATTCCCGCACGTGTTGGGGGCAATCGACTGCACACATGTCCTACTTGTGCCCCCTGCCGACACTGCACACAATTACCGCAACAGGAAGCACACGCATTCCATCAATGTGCAGGCAATAGTGGACCACCGGGGACTGTTCACCAATGTCGTCGCCAACTACCGAGGCAGTGTGCATGACTCATACATCTTCCGACAGTCCATCATCAACCAGCGCTTTCAGGATGGCACCTATGGAAATGGACTGCTCGTTGGTAAGTACCAACGGAACACACCACACACCTCAATTCCATAATCACACAACGCACAACTGTGGGAATGGACACGTAACAAAATCACATCCAACATGCCAAACATCATGCACACCTGCCAGACACGACAACACAAGTAACCGTGGTAAGAGGGGCCAGAAATGTGGACAAACCATACACTAAGGGATAGCCCCTCTGCCACACATATGCAGAATGTGGGGAGAGGTGGGAACCACAACTGTGCGAAGGAGGCAATGGACCTATGAATAACAATGTACACAATGCCAAGTGTGGTGGTGATATGCTGGACAGTCTTGAGTATGCAGAGCACAGACATGTCCATGTGGACACATACTGCTGGGGTCTGTAGTGTCGTGGACAGCGGACGCAACCATGTCATCACTGGCAGTGGGGAACACCTTGGACAAGTAGCCATGTCGGCCCCATGTAAGCGTAAGCATAGTGGGCAGGGCCGGCGCACCCCAGTCCAGCATAGGGGAGTGACTAAATAGGCCGGGGCTCAGGGAGTGGTTCACTTACGGGATGGCCACCGAAGTAACTACTGCATGTGGCTCTGTGTCTGCCATATCCTGCCCATAGGCCTACACACACGTGGCCGACCACCTACAACGGGCAAACTCACACCGGCGACGAGGTGGCTATGTCCCACGCCACCCAGCGCACATCGCGTCACCGCCTGCAGTGGCATGTCTGCCAGGGCGGCGTCCCTCACCTTGCCACGAGGCCGCCACCGTGACCGGTGGTGCCTGCGCGATCCTGTGCGCCTGCCACACCCCAGCCCGCTGATCCCCAGACCCGACCTGCATCCAGCGGTGAATGCCTGCCCCTGCGCACCCAGGCCTCACTGCTCACCTGCCGCCACCGGAGTCTCTCCAAGAGGGCCCACCAAGTGCCTGTGCAATCTCCAAGGCCGGGCTCCGCGAGCTTGGCAGCCTCCTCAGCCTATCGCTGGCTTCTGCGCAACAGGCCCCCAGCGCACCCAGCGGCACCGCACCGCGGAGTTGCGAGTTGGCTACTGCTGCCTTCTGACCACACTGCAGAACAGCAAGTAACATACACATCCTTTCCAGTCCGCCCCTACAGGCCTGCTGCATCATCGCAGGCTGCACACCCGCTCAGCTCTTCCGGTGGGCCGAACTCAGTGCACCGCAAGTCATTGTCCCGAGGGTCTACCCCACAAGTCCGCCTCCAGTAGTCAACAGCATGTCCTCGGTAACGCCACTGGAGCCCTTCACAGTCACGGGGCCACCCCCATCCCAGGCAGGCCACCGGTAAGCCTGGGCAGATCGTCTGGAGACGTACTCCAAAGCGCACGACATCCTAGCGCCGCCGCGGCGGCGCACGCGTGTGAGGAGTGCGGAGAAATGGCCCGGGGCTCTGGGCGTGGTTCAGTTCTGGGCTCTGGGCTCTGGGCGTGGTCAAGTTCCGGCCTGGCCACAAAAGTGACTATGGCGTGTGTCTCCGTAGTAGTGTCTGCGCCACCCGGCCTGTAATCGACAATGTTGCAATGTAGCATGCACCAGGAGGGCGACCTCGCCCGAATGGATTAATAAAGGAGCGCGAGACCGCTCGGGGTCTCGGCTCATACATGCCAACTGTTGTGTGTGTATCTACATTGCCACAGCCTGAACCGAAGGCCTAGCCTCAATATCAGCGCGAGTTGAGCCAGGCCAGAACTCCACATCTGTGTCCGCCCTATCCTTACCATAGGCCTACACACACGTGGCCGCACACCTTCAACGGCCAACATTACAGTCTTGCTGTCAGTCCTGCGGACATGTGCAGTCAGGCATGACAATGGTGTGCCGTAGTAGTGCAAGTGATGCAACCGTGCAGCAAAAACAAGTAAATAGGCTCGGTGGGAGGGAGGAGCAGCTGTGAGGCTACGTAATACACATTGTCCTACCACATTTGCCAGCAGCAATACATGGCTAACATGAATCCCAAGGTCGCACAAATCACACACCACGAAACTTGTATGTCTGCCAACACACCATGCAGAACCACCAGTTGACACTGACCTCACTTACCTCTCACAGGTGATCAAGGATATGAACTCTGCCCGTGGATGATGACACCCCTTCGAGACCCGAACACCCCGGCCCAGAGGCAGTACAATGTGGCCCACAAACGCACCAGGGGCATTGTTGAACGCACATTTGGCGTGTTGAAATCACGTTTCAGGTGCCTGGACATCACCGGTGGAAGACTCTTGTACAGCCCAGAAATAGTGTGCAAGATGATCACTGCATGTTGTGTATTGCACAACCTATGTGTACCGCACCAATGCCCCATGGATCCAAGTCCCAGAAGCACCGGACGATGATGAGGAAGATGATGCAGGTGGACCACACCCCACTGCAGCCGCAGCAGGAATAGCCCGAAGGAACACAATCATCAACAATTTCTTCGCATGAGCACGTCACATTGTGACTGTCCACAGCAATCATGGCACAGTACAAGATGACCACATGACCAGCATGTGCAAATAAAATCTTAGCAACACACATTCCCCGTGTGCATGTCAGTCCTCTGCATTAGCACATTACTCTGACGGGTGTAAGTGCAACATTGAGTGCTTACATTTGCATATGTTGCAAGAAGAGATGGTGTGTAGGTCCTCTTCATCATCGGTGATGAGGAGTACGGTCTGCTCTGCAGGAGGTGATGATTCGCCCTCTGCAATGTGAGGGGGGAGATGCAGTTTGACATTGTGTTCACATGTATGTTGACGCATTGGCCAAGTTTACAAACAGACTGCATGTCAATGTACATTGTGACTGTTTGTGTGGAGATGCCTATTTAATGCTGGACAGTTGACATTTAGCCACCATTACGGATGTGAGGTTGTATTTGTCCATTATCATCCCACAGTTTCCTGCTATGCCAAATGCAAATGGCCATTTTCTACACACAGGCGGAAGCAGTTGTGTCCTCTGTTCTGTTGTGAAAGTGTTGCAGTTTGGTCCACTTTGTTGTAAATGTTGAGGTGCTCTGAGTTAAAAAAACACCGAAATCTCGGTTATGGAAACCTAGCCAGTTTTTTCAGAAAATTAAATTTACTAATATAAGATTCAAAAAAAAAAATATTTAGTTAGTAAAGGAAAATGTCCTTTCTTGAGTCCCCTCACTCACCATGGTTTCCCATGGTGACATGCTTCATCATAGGGGCCATCCCAACCCGCTACGGGCTGAGGCGTGCTACGACTTGCGACACTACGTAGGAGCACTACTTGTGAGTGACTATGTGTGGTGCAGTGATGGGGGTGGAGTGGGTGAGACTAAAAATATCTAGCTAGTGGGCAAAAGAATTTATTCAGGCTCTAGCCGATATATTAAAAACGGGGTTGGTCGCTAGGGTGTCTGTTTTAATTAGTCAGGGGTCCCTAGTGAACGTCAACTAGTTTCGAGCTACCCCAGTGCTCTTCTTCAGGACAAACAGGGTCCAGCCCTGTTTAGTACCACTCCAAAGTGACCTAAGGATAGGAAAAAATGCTGCAAAATACTAGCAGGCAAGAGTTAATACATACAGTACTTTGATCACGTAGTATCTGTAATAGAGAAAGGAATAAAAGCATTATCAAGTACAGTCTATGTACTGTATAGGTAGTTATTGAAACCATGTTGATGCTGATCAATTGAATCTAAAACAGAAAACGGCATACGAGACCTACTTCATGCTATGTAGGTAAGTGAAAAACGCCATGCTGCACATTAACTACATATAATCAGACACTCACTGCTGGTGTGTGTTGTTAAGAAGCTCTCCCATAAGATCCTTGTGTGGTTATGAGAGCTATGGGCATCTCAATAGTCATGTTATACTATAGGGCCAGCTTAGTTTAAACACAAAAAAAACTAAAAACCAAAAAGGAATACCACATGACATTACCCTTAGTGAGTAGATTGTCAGTAATCTGAGACATGCCAGGCAATTAGGTGAATGCTTATTTGCCAGGAAATAGAATGAAATGAAAGAGCATAAACCTAAAAAAACATACTAATATGTACAGACAAAACAATACGACAAAGAAAATACAGTGACATAATAAAACACATACTAATTATGGAGCAACAATGTAGCTTCATGGTCTGAGAGGGGCTGGAGAGATCATCGCCACTGTAGGAGAAAAGGAAAAAACAAAGCGATAATGAAAGCTTTGTAGCAAAAAAGGGGGGGGGTGGGGTGCACTGTGAGAGGCACATTGTTGCTCCATAATTAGTATGTGTTTTATTATGTCACTGTATTTTCTTTGTCGTATTGTTTTGTCTGTACATATTAGTATGTTTTTTTAGGTTTATGCTCTTTCATTTCATTCTATTTCCTGGCAAATAAGCATTCACCTAATTGCCTGGCATGTCTCAGATTACTGACAATCTATTCACTAAGGGTAATGTCATGTGGTATTCCTTTTTTGGTTTTTAGTTTTTTTGTGTTTAAACTAAGCTGGCCCTATAGTATAACATGACTATTGAGATGCCCATAGCTCTCATAACCACACAAGGATCTTATGGGAGAGCTTTTAACAACACCCACCAGCAGTGAGTGTCTGATTATATGTAGTTAATGTGCAGCATGGCGTTTTCACTTACCTACATAGCATGAAGTAGGTCTCGTATGCCGTTTTCTGTTTTAGATTCAATTGATCAGCATCAACATGGTTTCAATAACTACCTATACAGTACATAGACTGTACTTGATAATGCTTTTATTCCTTTCTCTATTACAGATACTACGTGATCAAAGTACTGTATGTATTAACTCTTGCCTGCTAGTATTTTGCAGCATTTTTTCCTATCCTTAGGTCACTTTGGAGTGGTACTAAACAGGGCTGGACCCTGTTTGTCCTGAAGAAGAGCACTGGGGTAGCTCAAAAATAGTTGACGTTCACTAGGGACCCCTGACTAATTAAAAACAGACACCCTAGCGACCAACCCCGTTTTTAATATATCGGCTAGGAGCCTGAATAAATTCTTTTTGCCCACTAGCTAGATATTTTTAGTCTCACCCACTCCACCCCCATCACTGCACCACACATAGTCACTCACAAGTAGTGCTCCTACGTAGTGTCGCAAGTCGTAGCACGCCTCAGCCCGTAGCGGGTTGGGATGGCCCCTATGATGAAGCATGTCACCATGGGAAACCATGGTGAGTGAGGGGACTCAAGAAAGGACATTTTTCCTTTACTAACTCAATATTTTTTTTTTTAATCTTATATTAGTAAATTTAATTTTCTGAAAAAACTGGCTAGGTTTCCATAACCGAGATTTCGGTGTTTTATAATTCTTGATCATTTTTGGAGGGTGGACCTAGCATATCCCTCTTTCTCCCCTTATTTTTCTGATTTTTTGAGGTGCTCTGAGTGTTATGTGTGTGTGCTGCATTGTGTGTGATTTGCCCCTTCACCTCTGATTTGGCTGGCCCTTATCCCTTTCAGGCGGTGTGCCTTTCACTTCTGTGCTTATACAGTGCTGAGCTGTTGCAGACATGGGTAAATTGGGCTCTGGGTCGGAGTTGTGACTCTTGGGCATGGTTTGTGCACAGTTGTACTATACTTACTTGTGCATGTGTGCCATTGTGCCCATCCCCCCCCGTCCCCCCAGTCCCTGGTGGTTACTCACCATGTTGCTGTTGTGTCAGGTCATGTTGAGCAGTGTCCGGTCCTCCGACTCCTGCCACCGTCTCCTCACTGATGACTGTGGACACCATTTCCTCCATCTCATCCAGCTCCTCCTGTGGCGCAGGACTCCCACCCCCAGTCTGCATTGCTGCTTTGCGGTTGTTGGCGAGTTTCAGCTTGGTTTTGCGCTTCACATCATTCCAGCGCCTCTTGACCTCTTCCATTGTCCTCCTCAGCACTCCGACTGCATTCTCCTTGTCCACGATGGACTGCCATATTCCATTTTTTGTTGCCAATGACACAGTGGAGGTGACGGACTGTTGTTGATGGTGTTCTGTCACCTCCGTAATCAGGATCCTGTTTTCCTGCGGATTGAACCTCGTCTTCCTCTTCTTCTTCTCCTTGCCCTTCCCTGACCCCGAGGTCCCAGGCTGGTCCTCCGTGGGGCTTGTGGGGTTCGGGTTGTCC
Organism: Calotriton arnoldi; assembly: GCA_963921515.1. Lineage (NCBI taxonomy): Eukaryota > Metazoa > Chordata > Amphibia > Caudata > Salamandridae > Calotriton > Calotriton arnoldi. Next base: position 237,665 of record CAWUFW010017833.1, read on the forward strand.
TCTGTGCTTGCTCCGGCTACCTCCATGGTGCTTCGCAGTTGTTTGTGTTTTATTTGCATTTCATTTTTTCCGCTTTTATGGTGATTGTTCCCACCTTACTTGTGGGACTTGCGGGCCTGGCGCTGCTTTTCACTGGATTTTTATCGCAGTTGGGCCCATCGCAGCTTTTTTCACGTTCGGGTTTCCTTTTTTATCGCCGTCGCTGTAGTTGTATCGCGGACATTTGTGGCGTTCTCGGGATACTATCGCATGTTACCGCCATGTTGGGAATACGACGTTGACACAGAGTTATTTTCCCGCGATGGACGGCGATATGGAAAATTGTGTTAGCCTATTTTGGCGATGTTTATCGCACGTTCTTGTGAATATCCCCCACTGTGCGATAAAATTGAGGAAAACACCTCGCTGTTGAGGTCATAGAATTTGTCTGTATTTTTACGAACTATGCCACCTGCACTAAACTGTCTCATTGCATTTGTGTATTACTGGAGGCACGTTTAAAATTTGTTTTATCTGAGTTCCTTTTGATGCCTTACTGATTGCCTTCCCTATGAATTTTACAAGAATTATGGAACTTGTACTGAAGCGCATAATTGCACCTCTGCACCATTGGAAGTTATTCTTAGGAAGTTCTTATTAGAGGTTTTATGGATGATTTATAGACCAGAATGTTTTATGATACATTTTTGTACTGTATTGTGTTCTTTTATATGAATCTTTTATGATTCATCTTAATCATATAAAGATAATTTGAGTGACTAACTGGCAACCCACAATAAACAATATACAATAAACGTATTATCTGAAGGGATAGATTCAATACAATATGTAATATATCCGTGAAGAACTCCAGTTTATGTTGTTACCTATCTCCTGCGTTATTTTTTAAATCATTTAAGTACGTTTATTTATCTGACCTAATCCTTGTAAGTAAAACAATTGGTCTCACCACTGCCATTTAAATTTGTTACAATTTTATTTATGTTTCGTTTAGTAACAATACAAAATACATTTAAAACTATTTCTTCTGGTATATTTCAAAAGTGCTTCCTTATCATCTTAAAGAGGAACACCTTTAGTTTGTTGTTTTTATTTGCAGTTTGAGGCAATTTTCATTACGGACATTATTATTTATTTATTTATTACTACTCTCTCATGTCAAAAGCTTCTTGTGTAGCTGTGGGCAAACTTCTGGCTCCTCAAGACAGATTAAAATAACCTCTACATATAAAGAGAACATGAAAGCAATTGGATACTTTGAAAACAAAAACAAAAAATGTAAAAGCCAATATATTTACTTGCAAACTGTATTTGCAATTAAGTACTTATGAGACATGATCCTGTTAATAAGGGGAATCGATTTGTAACCAAGTTTGTTTATATCAAGTGGATTTTTAAATCAATTTTGAATTAGCACACCAAATCAAAGTTTTATCCTCAACTCTGCTTGAAACTACTGATGTTTTGGTCGAATGAGGAAGAAGTTGCTTATGTAGGGTTTGGCAGACCAGGATAAATGTAGTAACGCAGCATTATTCCTGCCCCCCAAACCCACAGTTTCCATGCTTAATTTAGAGTCAGCGAAACCACTGGATTACCACTGGCAGAGTCTCCGCTGGCTCCATCTGCATTACCACTTGACCAGCGGTCCGTTCACAAAAGCCGCTAGGTCACAGTGACGGTCATCACGCCCTATTTAGAGTGGGACAACGGTTACTCATTTTACCTGCCCATTTTCCGCTATGTGATGTATGGCAGACATGGGCAGGAAAAATAATTAATGGACCACTCACTCAGGGAAAAGCTCCCTGGTTGTTAGGACCATTAGGTTTTTGTTTTCAGGAAACAAACTCCTGTATTAGGAGTTTTTTTTTTTTTTTAAGTTTTAAGAGTGGACACTTTAACATGATGCCTGATCGACAAACTTCACTGCTGTGAAATCAGCTACTGTGGCAGCAGCTCCTTTCACAGCAGTGAGATGCAAGGCAGGCAGGTTGAGTCTCTAAATATGATGGGTAGCCCTTCTTCAGCATGGTGGTGGTCATGATCTCTGCTGTTTTGGTGGGATTGCATGACTCCCGCCAAGGGTTCAATAACGCACTTAGCGTGAATGAAAGAAGGTGCTCGTTGCCTCATTTTATTAATCCTTTACTTGGCCCGCTATACAAACCGACCTATTTGGGTTCCTGTACAATGGCTTGGAATAACCATTCTCTTGCAGTCCATAAAATTATTATATTACAAAACTTGATTTCAAGACATTACCATCTGTTGTTCTTGGCACAACTTACTGAACAATGATTTTAGGAAAGTTCAGTTGTTTCCAGCTTGATATGGGTGACATTACCCGAAATCTGTTGTAGTCCATTGAGTTGTGCAATCTAGGACATCAATGACAGCTTCATGGAATTCTCCCACTGCAGATTCTCTTTTGTAAAATTGTTTTATTTCATGTCATGGTCACTTCCTGGCTGAACTAGTGCAATGCCATCTGCACAAAGCTACACAATAATGATCTTGCTATCCTGCAAATGGTACAAATGAACTAACAGTACACTTTTGCTCCTTGAACCGAGCTACCACTACTATCACACGTGGACTGTATGCTGCCTTTGACCCTGTACAGCTCTCTGCTGCCTTTTGGCTAGGTTCGTGCTATACAAATACCACATATACACATACATACATCGACAGATACATAAACATACATACATGCATACATCCAGACAGTTCAGCTCAAACTTAGCTTCACATAGTGTTATCATATGATGCTGCTCTGAAATCATTACACTGGCTGCCTCTGAAAGAACTATCGGGGGTGAAGCAATGGCCCGAGGTTCATTATATCACTGCTCACCAGCTAATTTCTCTAGAAACTTCCAGTCACATCATTCTTCCAGATGCAGGAGTTTAGCCAACCATAATGTTACAACCACAAGCCCATATTAGTACAATTAATTGGGTGGGAGATCTCTCAGTGCACAGGGACCTCTGCTATGGAACAATCTGCTTTCATGGGTTTGACCTGAGAACAATAGTCTGAAAGCTAGATTTTATCACTGGCCAAGGAAACACTGCACAAATAAGATGTCTATGTCAAAACCACCAGTCAGCCAATCCACAGTTTGTGCAAGAACTGCTAGTCCTATCCAAGGCTTTTCCATCTCATTCACGGTGGCCACTTTGGACATCACAGTCATTCCAGAGCACAACACCTACACTATCTATCCTCCATAACTATCCCCTAAATCAAAATCACCCCTTTACTCCTCCTACTGTACTTTGAGGAAAGCCCCAGCACATGACATATTTCAAAAGTAAAATAAAAGATCAAAAAAACTCAGGGCAAGGTTAGTATTGCCTCTTCAGGAGGACAAAGAGACAGTAGGGTGTGCTGCATTCCAACAGCCACCAATTAGTGCCTCAACTGTGAGGCAGATAGTGATGTGTGTGTTGGTCTGGCAAACATTTTTAAAAGTGACTCTCAAATATTCATGAATGTTAGAGCAAAAATTGAGGTGACTTGAGGGTGATGAGACACAATATCGAGTTTTAAATATCGACTGGCAGAAATATTGAGTCACAAATATCGTGAGTGAGAAATATCGACAGCAAGAATATTGTGGTCAAGAATATCGACTTAAGGTGAGTAATATTGATTTGAAAAAATATCGAAGTGTTTAATATCGTTTGCAAAGATATAGGGGTCGATTCCGATCCCGGTCGGAGGCGCACCTAACACCATTCGCCCGGGAAAAAAACCAGGCGAATACGTGTTTCCCGACCGATTCGCACATACGTCCGAACGAGCAAGTACGATGCGCATAACTGCCCAGATCCCGACCCAGTCGCACTCACCCAATCCAGCTCCTGTTCTCCGACCGAGGCGGATCCGGAAACGCAGAATCGAGTCGCACGGAAGCCAAAATGCAGCCCCGTCCGGCCGGACTAGTACGATGCGACTTCCGTACGCGCCAAACCCGTCGCTACGCACGGCACGTCAAAGCATCCGGGAGAGGTGCACATAAGCTCCGATTCGCGCCACAAGACGATCCACGGCTACGAGACGAACACGCCAGCTACGAGGACGAGGAGAAGCAACGAGAAAGACGAACGAGACGAACCAACCATGAATCCCATCGCGCCGATCCTACCAATACTCTACATCTATTACCGGAACTGGTACGGACGCGTACGGCGCAGAAGGTAAGTCAGACACCCACCACACAAACAAACCACACGTACCCAACATATAACACACACACATAGGGATGCAGAAATTACTTACACCAGCAACAGCAGCACCATAGGGGCGGGATGGCTATCACCAATGCCACATACACACATAGGGGCCTGGATGCCAACCACTAACACCACCCCTACCCATGGGGGGGCTCGATGCCTACCACCACTACCACCCCTACTCAGGGGATGCTAGATGTCTACCACTACTACCACCCCTACTAATGGGGGGCTGGATGCCTACCATTACTACCACCCCTACCCATGGGGGGCTGGATGCCTGTCACTACTACCACCCCTACCCATGGGGGGCTGGATGCCTGTCACTACTACCACCCCTACTCAAGGGGGGCTGGATGCCTACCACTACCACCACCCCTACCCATGGGGGGCTGGATGCCAACCACTACTACCACCCCTACTCAGGGGGTGCTAGATGTCTACCACTACTACCACCCCTACTAATGGGGGGCTGGATGCCTACCACTACCACCACCCCTACCCATGGGGGGCTGGATGCCTGTCACTACTACCACCCCTACTCAGGGGGGGGCTGGATGCCTACCACTACCACCACCCCTACTCAGGGGGTGCTAGATGCCTAGCACAACCACCACCCCTACCCATGGGGGGCTGGATGCCTACCACTACTACCACCCCTACTCAGGGGGTGCTATATGTCTACCACTACTACCACCCCTACTAATGGGGGGCTGGATGCCTACCACTACCATCACCCCTACCCATGGGGGCTGGATGCCTGTCACTACTACCACCCCTACTCAGGGGGCTGGATGCCTACCACTACCACCACCCCTACTCAGGGGGTGCTAGATGCCTACCACTACCACCACCCTACCCATGGGGGCTGGATGCCTACCACTACTACCACCCCTACTCAGGGGTGCTAGATGTCTACCACTACTACCACCCCTACTAATGGGGGCTGGATGCCTACCACTACCACCACCCCTACTCAGGGGGGGCTGAATGCCCACCACTACTACCACCCCTACTCAGGGGGTGCTAGATGTCTACCACTACTACCACCCCTACCCATGTGGGGCTGGATGCCTGTCACTACCACCACCCCTACCCATGGGGGGCTGGATGCCTACCACTACTACCACCCCTACTCAGGGGGTGCCAGATGTCTACCACTACTACCACCCCTACCCATGGGGGGCTGGATGCCTACCACTACTACCACCCCTACTCAGGGGGTGCTAGATGTCTACCACTACCACCACCCCTACCCATGGGGGGCTGAATGTCTACCACTACTACCACCCCTACTCAGGGGGTGCTAGATGTCTACCACTACCACCACCCCTACCCATGGGGGGCTGGATGCCTACCACTACTACCACCCCTACTCAGGGGGTGCCAGATGTCTACCACTACTACCACCCCTACCCATGGGGGGCTGGATGCCTACCACTACTACCACCCCTACTCAGGGGGTGCTAGATGTCTACCACTACCACCACCCCTACCCATGGGGGGCTGAATGTCTACCACTACTACCACCCCTACTAATGGGGGGCTGGATGCCTGTCACTACTACCACCCCTACTCATGGGGGGCTGGATGCCCACCACTACTACCACCCCTACTCAGGGGGTGCTAGATGTCTACCACTACCATCACCCCTACCCATCGGGGGCTGGATGCCTACCACCCCTACCCATGGGGGGCTGGATGCCTACCACTACTACCACCCCTACTCAGGGGGGGCTGGATGCCTACCACTACCACCACCCCTACCCATGGGGGGCTGGATGCCCACCACTACTACCACCCCTACTCAGGGGGTGCTAGATGTCTACCACTACCACCACCCCTACCCATGGGGGGCTGGATGCCTACCACCCCTACCCATGGGGGGCTGGATGCCTACCACTACTACCACCCCTACTCAGGGGGGGCTGGATGCCAACCACTACCACCACCCCTACCCATGGGGGGCTGGATGCCCACCACTACTACCACCCCTACTCAGAGGGTGCTAGATGTCTACCACTACTACCACCCATACTAATGGCGGGCTGGATCCCTGTCACTACTACCACCCCTACTCAGGGGGGGCTGGATGCCTACCACTACCACCACCCCTACCCATGGGGGGCTGGATGCCCACCACTACTACCACCCCTACTCAGAGGGTGCTAGATGTCTACCACTACTACCACCCATACTAATGGCGGGCTGGATGCCTGTCACTACTACCACCCCTACTCAGGGGGGGCTGGATGCCTACCACTACCACCACCCCTACCCATGGGGGGGCTGGATGCCCACCACTACTACCACCCCTACTCAGGGGGTGCTAGATGTCTACCACTACCACCACCCCGACCCATGGGGGTCTGGATGCCCACCACTACTACCACCCCTACTCAGGGGGTGCTAGATGTCTACCACTACCACCACCCCTACCCATGGGGGGCTGGATGCCTACCACCCCTACTCAGGGGGGGCTGGATGCCTACCACTACTACCACCCCTACTCAGGGGGGGCTGGATGCCTACCACTACCACCACCCCTACCCATGGGGGGCTGGATGCCCACCACTACTACCACCCCTACTCAGGGGGTGCTAGATGTCTACCACTACCACCACCCCTACCCATGGGGGGCTGGATGCCGACCACCCCTACCCATGGGGGGCTGGATGCCTACCACTACTACCACCCCTACTCAGGGGGGGCTGGATGCCTACCACTACCACCACCCCTACCCATGGGGGGCTGGATGCCCACCACTACTACCACCCCTACTCAGGGGGTGCTAGATGTCTACCACTACTACCACCCCTACTAATGGGGGGCTGGATGCCTGTCACTACTACCACCCCTACTCAGGGGGGGCTTGATGCCTACCACTACCACCACCCCTACTCAGTGGGTGCTAGATGTCTACCACTACCACCACCCCTACCCATGGGGGGCTGGATGCCCATCACTACTACCACCCCTACTCAGGGGGTGCTAGATGTCTACCACTACCACCACCCCTACCCATGGGGGGCTGGATGCCTACCACTACTACCACCCCTACTCAAGGGGGGCTGGATGCCTACCACTACCACCACTCCTACCCATTGGGGGCTGGATGCCCACCACTATTACCACCCCTACTCAGGGGGTGCTAGATGTCTACCACTACCACCACCCCTACCCATGGGGGGCTGGATGCCTACCACCCCTACCCATGGGGGGCTGGATGCCTACCACTACTACCACCCCTACTCAGGGGGTGCTAGACGTCTACCACTACTACCACCCCTACCCATGTGGGGCTGGATGCCTGTCACTACCACCACCCCTACCCATGGGGGGCTGGATGCCTACCACTACTACCACCCCTACTCAGGGGGTGCCAGATGTCTACCACTACTACCACCCCTACCCATGGGGGGCTGGCTGCCCTACCACTACTACCACCCCTACTCAGGGGGCTGGATGCCTACCACCCCTACCCATGGGGGCTGGATGCCTACCACTACTACCACCCCTACCCAGGGGTGCCAGATGTCTACCACTACTACCACCCCTACCCATGGGGGCTGGATGCCTACCACTACTACCACCCCTACTCAGGGGGGCTGGATGCCTGCCACTGCTACCACCCTCACCCAGGGGGAGCTGGATGCCTACCGCTACTACCACCCTCGGCCAGGGGGACTGGATGCACTACCACCACCCTTAGCCAGGGGGGCTGGATGCCACTACCACTACTACCACGCTCAGCCAGGGGGCTGGATGCCTACCACTACTACCACCCCACACCCGAGGGGGGCTGGATGCCCCTACCACTACTACCACCCTCCGCCAGGGGGGCTGGATGCCTACCACCACTACCGCAGCCAGGGGGCTGGATGCCTACCACTACTACCACCCTCGCGCAGGGGGAGCTGGATGCCTGCCACTACTGCCACCCTCAGCCAGGGGGGCTGGATGCCTACCCTGCCCCTACCACCCTTAGCCAGGGGGCTGGATGCCTACACCTTAGCCAGAGGGCTGGACGTCTACCACTACTAGCCACTGGCCAGAGGCTGGATGCCTACCACTACCACCACCCCACGCCCAGGGGGCTGGATGCCTACCACTACACCCTCAGCTCCAGGGGGGGCTGGATGCCTACCGCCACCCGTGGCCAGGGGGGGCTGGATGCCTACCACTGCTACCACCCCTCCCAGGGGGGCTGGATGCCTACCACTACTACCCCCCTCGCCAGGAGGCTGGATGCCTACCACCACCCTTAGCCAGGGGCTGGATGCCTGCACTCCAGCCACCCTCACCCAGGGGGCTGGATACCTACCACCACTACCACCTCACCCAGGGGCTGGATGCCTACCACCCCTAGCCAGGGGGCGGGCC